>LKTO01000082.1:0-130993 GCA_001399465.1 Hymenoscyphus scutula
GGGGAGAAGGGGGAAAGGGGGGGGGGGTGAAAGATTAGAATTTAATCTGGTTAGATAAATGATAAATGAACTCGGGTTCTCATATTTTCCTCATACTATGTTACTATCCTATCTATATCTCAGCGTTTCCATTCCTAGCGTCGAAATCCCTCCACCATGTCTCGTTGGAAGGTTGATGTTCTCTACTCGAGTTAGCCTTTAGCAGTTAACCGGTATGCACATGAAAGGTGAGAAAGCTGGTAAAAGTTCAAAGTTTCGCCTTTACGTTTTTAAGCGAGCGGTGGTCTGAAAGAAAGGAAATAAAAAGAGAAGGGGAAAGATACAGGTGATATTAGACTTATATTTACTTATATAGCCTGTTGTTGTGAGGTTTTAGGGGACGGGGGATTATTTCTTGGAGAAAGGTTTTAGATTATAGGTTATAGGTTATAAAAAATAAATATATATTCTTAATTTTTTATACAATAGTGACTAATTTAATGTAATATTATAAAAGTTTTGCTTATATTCAGAATTAGCATAGACTCTTTAAATATAGCTATCGAGATAGAAGATATAGATACTACTATCTATATTTTATAGTCAGGTGGTAGAATTCCCTTATATCTGGGAATATAGGAAGATAGATAGGTATGCTTTTCTACTCCTTTTATTGGTGTACCGGAAGGATAGGAGTAGAAGCTATCTGAAATTCAAGGGTATGACTTCTGACTGTATCGCGAGTTCTTACTTATTCTACGTCGTCGGAGGTTTTCATATTGTGGTTGTTGATGTCAGTAGTTTAACCTCGTCACAACAACAACAGCCAATAGGAAACATCACTCGCTCTTCCATTCACAGCACACCTCGCTTAACTACCACAATATCATAGCCACTAGTACTGGTATTGTAGTTGAAGGTGAAGAAAGTGATTCACTCTAAGATTGTCGTCTGAACTTTACCCCTCTATATCTACCCCGCCACCTTACCTTTACCTTCTGAAATGTTCCCACTTCTCGACATCACTCTTCCACAAAGATCTTCAAAGCAGAAAGTACTCCAACAAGACCTCAATCCAACATTCAACTAATCTTCCAAACCACTTCACAAGAAGCCAAACTCCTCGAACACGAAGCCCAAACCTCTCACGCAACAAACAACAACCCTCTCACTACTCCATCGCATTCGTCTCCTTGGTGCAAAGATGGAATTCAAGAAAATCACTGATTTCTTAACGAAATCGCTTTCTTCCTCTTCATCTTCCAACTCAACGGCTTCACGATCAAATACCTCTACTACCAAACAACATTCAAGATTAAAATCAAAATCAATGTCAAAATCAAGTTCTTCCTCAAGCAGAACAAAATCAAACCTCAATTCCTCTTCCCATTCACACTCCTCGGGTAAAAAAGGTTCCTCAGGTGGCGATGGGAGATGGACAGGGGGAGATTTGGGATGGAGTACTACTACTGTTACTAGTTCTGGGCGAGCGAAGGGGGAGGGTGGGAAGGATGGTGGTGGTGCTGGGTATGGGGGGATTATGAAGACTGTTACGGGGGGGTATTCTCGTTGAGAGGGGATGGATGATATATGGGAGTGAGTGGCACAGGCGTGGAAGGGGGAGTAGGTAAATATTGCTGGGGTGTGGGAATGGAAGATTGGGAGGAGATGAGAGGAAATCGACTTTTGCGACTGTGAAGGGAAAGAATAGAGATGCGAGGGTTATAACATGGACTGGGGACTGGTAGATTCGAAGGTGCATTTGGTGCTGTTCCTATTTCGGGGTTTTTTTTACGGATATACGTTTTTCATGGGGAGTTGGGGTTTGTTGCTTGGTTCGTAACTGGACTTACCTTTTTTTTTCTTTTTTCTTTTTTCTTCTTGTCCTTTGGGGCCTGGGAGTTATGGTATGAGCTGTCATGCTCTAGGGGATTCTTGATACCAAATGGGATGATGATTTATCGTGACGGCACATTACCAGATATCCACGAAATGTGTCGCTTGAAATCCAAACGGAAACTGAATACTTGCTTTCGTGTGTGAGTGATGATTTAGTTGGAATATATAGTGTGCTAGTGTCTTGGTTTCGATTACTTGACGAATATTCATCCCAACAATCAATCAAGTCTTCACCTCGATATACAACTTCATTAATCTCTTACCTGAATACTCACAATAACAATAAGAAAGCACAAGTATTACCTCCGTAAGTGAAACTAATCTCGTGTTCCTCCTACCTAATAAGATACATAGTACTCTAGGTTGAGTGATACGAGTATTTTGCATCACAATGGAAAACAGCAAAAGCAAGGCTTAAAGGAGCAAGGACTCTAATGCCTCTAATAAAGTCTCATTACCCGAGAGATGACATGAGTTAAGAGTTGACGTCCCACCGGAGCTGCGGGCACGCTTTCCTCGATTTCGGTAAATTTCTATTCGTTCCGTGCAATTGAGGGTACCTACATGCCGGGTGACTTGCCAGTACTCGCGAGTAAGCGACAGCTGATCACCTCCTTCTCTCCAGACAAGGTACGAACTTCAACTCAGCCAGCCCTAGGCACCGTTGACTAGTGCCGCGAGATTGCCACAGAGGAATTAACGGGTCGAAAAAAAGATGTTAAATAGCATCGATGGCATTTCTTATATTGGGTATACTCAGTCCCTTCTCAGCCTACATACAAACACATCCCCATCCTTTCTCGCTTCTCAGACTTCCAAAACTCTCCAACCTTTGGAAATCCCCTATAGAAAAAGAATTAGTAAGGACCCCAAGCCAAGAAGAACAGTAACGCAAAGCAATTTTTCAGTACAAAGAGGTGGGATAGTTGAATTCTATCCTAAGAAAGAGAGAAAGGCGCATCTGCTAGTTCTTGTGAGAGTAGATTAAAAAGGTTGTCAAGATGAAAATCAAGCGACTTACAATTCCTCTCCTCAATCCCCAAAAATATACTCCCGTCCGCTGTAAAATCATCCTTGATACTTTTCTTCTTCCATATCTCTTCGTCCCCTTCCCGACCTCCTTCATCCACACCCAATGCCTCTGAATCACTCCATTCGAGGAAAAGAACAACGCCCTTGCACTTTTCCCCTTTCCATTCCAATTCCGAGGTTGACGAATGAATATCTGCGTATGACCAGTTCCTGATAATCCCTCGATTTTCATAGGGATAGAGTTTTGCTTTCAGTCCATTTTCGACTTGGGAGATGGAAGCCGAGGGGGCAAGATAGAATGTTACTTGTTGGGTTGGATGACCAGGACTGGCTATCACGGCGTTGTGGGGGATGGTGAGGAGACGTGGTGGTGTTGAGAGAAGGGCAATGAGTGGGTGGAGTGCGGAAAGGACTTGCATTTGGGATTGTCCATCTGTGGGATGTGAGAAGTGAGATAGCTATAAGAGAGAGAGTCTAATACCAGCTACAAGTAACCATTCATCTGGTGATTGTTTGTCACGACCACATACTGAAGCTGGATGGTTGGGATGCGGCAACGGAATGGGCTCTGTGGTTTTCAGAGTCTTTATGAGATGGTGCCATGCTGCTGAGGCATTTGTATTGCTATCATTGAGGTTTAAACCCGCGATGTTGAGGTTTACGAGGACGGTGGTGCGTTCCGAGGACATGGTGGGCTAGAAGTGGAACCCTCGTTGAAATAAAGTAGTTGAGGAGATGCCAGGAGAGAAAACACTGGGAACGAGTGAAAAAAGGAAATTATCCTCACATCCAGACTTACTATCAGCAATAGAGAGAAGGATGAAGGTTGCCAACAGATGACGTTGGGTGGCGGGAAGGATCAGAGTAGGTTAACCCTCTGAAAGTAAACTTGAATGACCCAGAAAGCCTGTCGGATGAGGCTTACAGTGCCGAGTTCATGCGCTTATTTCAATCTCCAGGCTGTGACGTTTCAATGGGTGAGCCGAGCCGAAAGCCCTGTATTTTTCAGACATGGGGTTGTATTGACGGGGTGTCACTACTCCGCGCGCGCAGTCCAAAATCAACCGAAAATATACCTAAAGTCACCCTCTTTGTAGCTGTATAACTCAACAAATATGTAGTATAACCCATGGCAATAACTTAAGCATCTTTAGAACTTCATAAGAAGAATATTTTACAACTCACGATTAAGCTATAAGTTTCAAGCGACGCAGTTTATCTCAGAGTGTATTGTTTCGTAGTAAATCTACTGGAGTAACACGGCATGTACTATACGTTGGCATAATTAGTTAAAATCCAAGGCAGTTGAATTAAGTTATTGAATAACTCTCTGCACCTAGTCGCGTCTAGTACCGTTGTTGTGTAATTAGTAGGAGAAGTTGGTAGATTTAGTGTTTTTTGCAATTTATAGAGCCTTCACTTGCAACACACCAAGCAGTCTTGAAGAACACAAGATTGTATGAAAGGAAAAAGGCAAGTATGTACAAGAAACTCCCATCTGGACGACTCCTTATTCTGCAAAGGGGAAAAAGTCAGACCCAGGGATGTAAGCCATCGTCGCAAATACATGGTACGAATCTGCGTTCGTCACAGTATTTCCCTTTTTCCCTGCGTTCCCAGTATCCCCATCCAAATTCCCAGCAAGTAACCAAACGGCCATCATGCCATATGCTGTTGTTTGCTTCCCGGTTCCTGGATCAATGATCTTCTCGTCCGTCACTATTTTCCGGACTCGTTAGCTGGTATTCTAAAAAAGAAGAAGTTTACATTTGGGTTCGGGTTAAACATACCATGCTCACTGGCGGGCTTCAAATCTAGCCAGTGCATCATCTCGTGGATGAAAACTCCCGGGATGTTTTTGATGTCCCCCCAAATCTTTTTATCTGTGTCTTTTCTGTTCCCCTCAATACTTGTTTTATATGTTTTGCCATCCAATAATGACGGGCAGAGGAACATGCTTTTTGGAATCTGGCGATAGGTAATGGCCTCTGCTGCTTTTGGTCCGCACATGGGACCACCGTCGTATTCGTCGACAATCCAGTTGAAATCGTCACCGTTTTTGTTGTCTGGGTCCTTCCAGATCCCTTTCACGCCTTTTTGTACTGACGAGACTGGATGGAGTTAGTTAGTTGTTTGATTTGTTATTCTTTAGGACTTGCTTACAGTAATCTTCAATCGTTTGGCCTGACGGGGCTTTTGTAAAGATATCTGAGGCTTTCTATGCTTAAGTTAGATATGGCTTTGTTGCTTAGTCGATTCTACCTACTGTTGTCCACTTCAATGTAGTCGAGTCACAAAACAAATAGTTTTGACTGGGCGACATATTCGTTCCGTCTTTCAAAGCCGCAAGAAGTGATTTGTATTTGTCTATTTTCAAATATTAGTTTTGATGGACAATCAGCCGAGTAGGGTAAAATCCCTACCTTGTGCCTTCTTCAGTCTCGCCTTGTCATCTGAACCAAACGAACGTGTGAAAGTGCCTGGAGAAGCGACTCCCCACGCAGTAACAGCTGCTTCTATCAGGTTTACTAGTTCCTTGTTGGCGAAAAAAAGGCTACCCTGTAGTTTATCGAGAGCTGCAATAGAGTTTTCAGTCATACTGATTGATTCCGTCAACATAGCATCCATTTTTGTGTTGTCGCAAGTGGACGAGACGGTGAACCGCTCGCTCATTTTTACCCCCAAAGCATGACTGGTCAAGCCCGCTGACAAAAGGATCAAGGAAAGACGCATAGTGTTTTGCAACGAGTGTTTTAAAGAAAGACGAATGGGGGAAAAATGAGTGTAATGCCTTTGCAGTGTGTTTACTGTGGAAGAAAAAGGATGGAAATGAAGCAGTGGATACTTGACCAAAACATTGGGTCGCAAGGAAAACAAGATCTTTAAACCACTGAACGCGATTTGATAGCTATCCAAGGTGAACCCCGCGTGGGATGGAAATTGAACATCGAGTATTGGAACATGGCTGTGCATGTAGCCTGTATCTCATCATCTCAATCCTCCGGATGACCAGTATAGGATTCCATATTCCACAGCGGGCTTGGAGATTAGGATCCAACAATTCTCCGGGAATGAGAAACATATATCTCTGGGGTAAATCTTAGTAGATCATCCTTAATCTATTGGATGGGATAATACCCGTTGTTTCGAACATCTTTGGGTTGTTGATGCGTCACCGAATAACATGATACGTTGCGAGGGAGATTGGATTACCTTGTATGTGGCGTATTTAGGGGTACGCGAATCGCTGTATGCTGTAACATCCCAAGAAATTCTCAAATTAAGAGGAGATCGACAGGTACGATCGCCCACGTGAGATAGCATCCTGCCGGATGTAAGCATAACTAAGTAGTTATTTGTTCGCGACTTCAAATGAGTTGGGGATTACCGTCTGACAGGGCTGCGCCCACAATTCCCGGTAATCCTTCTACCGATCCGGGGTAGAATTGAAGGATGGAATCTTTATCTCGCTTTCCTGAAACTAAGTGCGGCCGCAGTCATATCATAGGGAATCTGCCGTTTTTCTCATATTTCATGCACCTATCTCGAGTTTTGATCCCCATTATTTTCACAGTTAGAGCATTCTATAAGACTTAAGCGTCTGGTCTTTTTCTTTTAAGGGGGAGTATCACACATTCTTTTTCAATTCCTGCATTTTCAAGACAGCTACTTGATAACTCGTTCATTTTACGGTTTTCAACATGCATATCTCACCACTTTCATTTGCTTCTGCCGCCGCTCTAGTGGTAGCTGTTCAATCACAATCTGGAGGCTTCAGCTCGACCGTAATAGCCAATTCGACTAGGAACTCAACATCCTCAACTTCCATATCCTCTAGCATATTACCGACTTCTTTGAAAGTCACATCGTCAAGTGGGGTTTCATCGACCAAAGGTTCAGGATCAACGAAAGTATCGAGTGAAACGTCCAAAGTAGACACCACGAAAAGCTCTTCCAAGGGCTCCACGGTAACAAGGAAGATATCAACCAGTTCAGACACTTCCTCGGAATCGAATGCACCTAATACAACAAAGGAGACTTCAAAATCTAACACGGAGAGTGGGAAAACTACCTCCCCAGTCTCTGGAACCACCAAAGAAACCTCGAAGACTCAAATATCAGATAGCAGTAAGACAAGCTCCTCAACAGGGAAGCCGACAGGATCGAGTAAGACTAGTTCATCGTCTGGGAAACCTTCCGAAACCAACAAACCAACCGAAACAAGCAAAACGAACACATCTACAGGAAAGACCACTGGTAGTACTACTTCCACTGGAGGGACTTCGAAAGAGACTTCCAATACAAGTCCCGGTACGACCACAAATCCCCCAGACCCAGGAACAACGACGGGACCTGGTTCTCCAACTACAACATCTACCACAGGAGACCCACCAGTGACGAATATTATCCCAATTATCTGGGGAAGTGTTACTCCTAGCAAAACGAGTGGAATTACTAAAGCTACGCATGACTCCAATGGATTTCCAATTCTTCCTCCTCTCTGTTGGTTTTGTCCACCAGGAGGAGGCGGTGATTTCTTCGGCTTTGTGATTCCCGGATTTACAGGTAAGTTTTACCCGCCGGCGTCAAAAGATACCTTGAACTAAAAAAGTATAGGCCCTGGAATCCTCCCACCTCCACCGCCTGGAACAGGCCCACCACCGGGATTTTCTTCCAACATGCCAGCAATCACTTTAAACAAAGCCGGCGACCCAACATATGAGTCCACACCAACCAATGAACCTACCAAGCAAACATCCGAGCCAACAAAAACTTCGGAAACCACAAGCGAGACTAAATCTTCGTGTACAAAAAGCAGCACCGTGACAGACGTGACCTTTTTCGTCTCCTTCCAAACCAACACGGCCGGCTCCACAATAGCGACATCGACAATCTCCAGTGTAGTCACTCAAGCCCAAGGTTGCGATGTAAAACCTACCACCGCAACCTCAACCATAACAGGGGCACCTGGTTCGGCATCGGCATACCCAACAGCAGACGGAGATTTCATCGCTTCAATAGAAAACGAACTCCAATCCGGGGCTTGGGTTAAAGGCGCAGTATCGAATTTCGCTGCAAAAGCTGCGAATCTTACTTCTCAGCTCACTCAGACATCCGGCCTGTCGACCGTCACAACATCCAATTCCACAAGCGAGACGGCGACTTCGAAAGTTGATTCTACGAGCAAACCGATACAAATTACTCGTACATCTAAGAATACGATTTCTTCAAGCGCTTCAAAACCCATCACCGTATCCACTTCGAAAGCCGTTACCCCCTCTCTATCGAAAAGTACGAGTAAGACTGCGGTTCCTACCAGTAGTGGCACACCATGTTCGCAAGTCTCGGACTGCCCCAAGGATTTTTGTCCTCCTACAGGGGACCCACAAGCGAAGAACCTCTTGTTTTGTATGAGCGGAAATTGTAAATGCGTGGTTCAGATCTCCTAAGAGGTCCTTTGAGATGAAGCGTGGGGGCTTCTCTGTACATAATTTGGGTTGCATTTTCAGCGGTTCGGTTTTGGTTTTGTGTAGTTTTATTCAAGCTGCGCAATTTGATTTCTTCCCTTCATATATTTAGACTCAGCAATTCGTGTTTTGTAGCCGTTCCCGTCATAACCTATACTCCCTTTTTGTATAGTTCAATCAATGTTTCGCTCAGCCCATCCCTCTTCCTCGCGACTTTCTTGGGATATAAATTCCATCCTAAATTCTTGCTTAAATCCCGTTCAGAGACTAGTTCCAGAAGTTGGAGTGATAAACAACTATGCAAAAAGTTGTATGTATCGACTTCCAAGCGATAATCTAATTCCCATGCTCGCTTAAGGGCTGCTATATTTAAGCGTTCAACTATATATGGAATTGATAACTCTATTATACTTTGGAGAGTTTTAATATCTTCTAGTAGATGAATTCAGGGTATATTTTAAGGTTAATAATAGTTTTAATCTACAAGCGCGAGTATCACATCGGTGGGCACGGATTTCTCGGATGCACATGTCAGTAACATCAGCGAGAGAAAAGATTAGATTAGATTGGATTAATAGCCTCTAAGTAATCTTAAACTAATGAGGCCTTAAGTATTAATCAGATTATTGATTGATCAATTGATTAATACGGCACGTGACCGGGCCGGAGGTATACGAACACGGACCGAGTGATCGGAGTAGCTTCGGAATAGCGTTCGAGCGTGCAAGCGAGACCCCTTGAGTAGCCTTGAGGCAGCCATCCTATAGACATCAAAAGTGGTAGTAAATAGGTTCGTACCTACCCTCATTGTTTAAAGTAATTCCACTGAGTTCTCTTAAAAAGTTAGGACAGTTAAAGATAATTGACCCAGAATAATCGCCTCCGCTTATAGTATAAAATTAGGACAACGACCGATGCAGGTAGGCACGAAAGTACATCCTACTATTTTTGATATCTACTAGGGAGCAGCCTCTTAATAACATAACTTCTTTATATTAGCTAGAAAGAGGCTACTAACACCTACGCATTTGGATCTAAGCGAGAGGCTTTGTACAGCTGCTTTTATTCTATCAGAGTAGCCTAATATAATCTCTGAAGAGACTTTTAAGGTTATTACTAGCTTAAAGAGCTAGAGTATATATATAGATGAAGAGATAGAGGAGGAGAAGAAGAAGAAGGAGAGCTTAAGGAAGGAAGAAGAAAAGAAGAAGAAGTGTAAAGGGAGCTAGAATTTGAGGATAATGTAATAAACTCACGTGCTAATCATGCCCACACTGATTAACATCAAAGTCAGCGATTGATCAAGTCAAGTTCTGTTCTACTTCCACCACCAACACCGATTCCCGCACCTATTTCAAAATCTAGATTTGTCACTCCTTCTCCGTCTGAAATAAATACTACAGTAACTCTTTCCTAGTCGAAAACTAGTAGCATATCCTCTTTTTTACCTAGTGGAACATGCAGAGAAATCTTGGGTTGTCCAAATATGTGCCCCTTGGCGGGCTCCCCGATGGCGAGGTACGCTCTGTCTTGTAGAAGTGGAAAATTTAATTCTTGCATTCAGATCGGGCAACTGATTCTCCTTAAGTTCATTCTTCATCAAGGGGTGCTTAAAAATTGCCCTTGGTTGTAAGGACTGTTGAATACCCAGCCTGCTAGTGATGTTGTGTAAGCTGAACCCCTATTTCCTCGGACCTTTTTACCGAGTTTCTATACAATAACCCCTCGATTCTCTGTTGTCAGTCTATTTGGTACCAGGTCCCGCCAACAAATCTACAACTTGATCCCATGGTTTTCAAATCCCTAACGGAAGACTGTCAAATACCTACACTGGGATTCCACATTCACCGAAGTAGCACTTTCCCCTGTATCAGTAAAGAGCATGCTGACGTTAATATCACTCAATATCAATCTTTCACTTTGCTTCGTCCGAGTAAGAGTGGCGTGTGTAGGGCCCCTGCACTGATAGGCATGAACAGCTGGGGCTGAAGTCCCGGAAAATGAAGATTTATTTTTAGCTCAAACTCCCCAACAGGGAGGGTGGTCAGCTTGGTATCCCACCTGAAGTAGGGTTTTGTCGTCTTTCGATCTGTTTCTCATTTTTAGTCTGCTTTCAGATCCACGAACACTCCCATTCAATTTATTTTCTTAACATGACTCAACCATGTCAGCTCGAATCAAAAGGTCTTTCGGAGTACACCCGACCCAGAATACACCAACGGTTTCGCAGAAATTCACACTCTTGCAATCGAAAACAAAGAAGCCGAGATGGACACATACCTGAAGGGTCGAGTCAATGTCGATTACCCTGACGAGAAAGACAAACGAACGGCATTACAATGGGCTGCTAGATTGGGGCATCTTGAGATTGTGAAGAAACTTATTGCTAAAAAGGCTGATGTCTACCTTTTGGACGGCACTAAGAAAGATGCGCTGGACTGGGCTTCAATAGAGGGTCGAGAAGAGGTGGTGAAGGAATTGCTGAGCTCACAAAAAATTCGAACTGTCACCACTGAGGTGAAACATGGACATTGGACAGCGCTCCACTGGGCAGCAGAAAAAGGGCACAAGGATATTGTCCACCTATTAGTCGACGGAAAAGATGTTGATGCAAAGGACGAGTCTGGACGGACAGCCTGTATCATTGCCGCCACAGCAGGGCACAAAGACATTGTGGAAATACTGCGCAACAAGAAGGCAAACCTGGAAACCAAGGACAGCAAATTCCAAAGAACAGCGCTTCACTGGGCAGCTTATTACGGCAATATCGAATCATTGATGATTCTTCTCGCGAAAAACTCGACGAGCGAGCCTCTCCTGTATCTAAACCAGAAGGACATTTATGGTTGCAGGGCACTTCATTACGCGGCGGAAAATGGCTACTTGGAAACCACAAAATTTCTCCTTGATATGGATGTTCAACACATGGATATGGGAGACAGTTATGGTCAGACGCCGTTGTGGAGAGCTGCGTGGAAAGGACGAGAAGAGATCGTCAAATTTCTTCTGCAGAATGTCACGTCCGAGCAGATCATTGATTTGAAAGACAAGAAGAGTCAGACTGTGTTGCATGCAGCATGTCAGAATGGGCACGGTAGAACCCTGAAATTGCTACTTGACAAGGCACGGAACGCTAGTGACAAGACGCGGTTTATCAATTTTGTCAATACGAAAGATGGTATCGGTTCATCGACAGCTCTGCACTGTGCTGTTGGTGGAATGGGTAGACAAGAACAGCAGGGAAGAACCACCGAGGAGGATGCAAAGACAGCTGTGTGGGTCCTTCTCAATGCAAAGGCCAGCACCGATTTGATAGACAACAACCTCAGGTCACCCATAAAGCTTGCAGCTTGGAGAGGCAACTCACACGCAGTAAGACTCCTGCTTGAGGAGAGTGCTAAAACTCAGACGCAACAAACCCAGGCAAATGACTCGGTGAAGGAGAAAGATGTTCTCTATTGGGCGGCAACTGGATATGTGCAGGCAGTACGAAGGCAGCTTCAAGTATACGTACCCGAAGAAGACCGCCTGACTACTCTCGTCTCAAGCCCAGACAGGGGTCATCAAAAGGTCTTTTATCAGCTCCAAGAACACGGCCTCGATGGCAGCCTATTACAAATTTTGAAGAGCATGTCTACGATCGAGATCAAGGACGCCATTGGTCAGATTTTCATTCGAGGAGCAATTACTAAAGGGGGCAAATCGAATTGGAGGAAAACGATCGATGGTATAATCGATACTGGAGTCAACATCCACCTTAAAGATTGGCCAAAAAAACAGACCCTTCTCCACTTAGCGGCAGTATCGAATAAGCCGGAGATTTACGACTACCTGGCAGGCAAGAACGCCCAGCAATGGAAAGATAGTAATGGGAAGATTCCGAGTGTGTTGAAGGCCTTGAAGGGAGAGGCAGAGAACGGGGCAGGCGACAAATCATTGTTAACGCGGCAGGACTGTATGCTCTTTGGAGCTCTAGTTGCGAAATTTACACAACCCATATATATTACCTATTGAAGCCTATAGACCTGTTTCAGGTGTTTCTTTTTTCATGAATTCTTGGACCAATACTCAATCCGACATAAAATATCCCGTAAAGAAGCCTCCAAACCATTCCAAGGAAGAGGGTGGGCTTAATTCCATGAAATTACCAATGTCAGGATGACCACCCATAGCCAGAGCTGACAATCTTGAAAGGCTGACTTTTAGCGAATACTACCTTAGTACCCAGGGGGTCCCAGGATTTTCACCATCCAGTGCCCATTTGAGGCTGAATAATGAATATTAAGTGCCTCATATATTCACTTTTGGTAAGGCGCCTCTATCTTGCAACGTTGTACAAATGTTGGAAACGGGAAGAGAACCACACAAAACTTGCAAATCCCCATAAACCACTCCACGGGCTGGCTTGTTGCATTCTTTCTTTGGACGCATTGTTCATCCAATTTGAGCTGCAGTTTTACTTCTATCATGTTTCACACCAAGCCCTCTCTATGACTCCTGTCTTACATTATTGGACACTAAATATATCATTTGGTAGTTGTTGGAACATACTTTCTTTTGTTTTCCCTAGAAAAACTTGAATTTCTAAAAGGGCTTTCTACCAACTCTTCTATTCCAGACAACAGAACACATTCGAGCAAAAGAGCGTAGTTACGCTGTAATATTTACACTTATCCACCCTTCAACAAAAGTTATCGATCCCATACCAATATACCTCGACAATGAAAGCCCCAGTCCTACTCCTTCTTCTCCTACTTTTTGCAACTGCTGCCAGCAGTCACCCGCTCCAGATGCGAAGTTCCGAAAACGGCACTAACTCTACAAGCCCACCCCGGAACTTCGATGGGCCAACCCACTGGCAACCCAATCCGGTTAGGCGGGGAACATGGGGTATTATTACTAGTTGCTTAACTATGATTATATCGTGCACATGGAGTATTCAGCATCTGAACGTTCCCTCCCAACACGATCTGCGGGACTCTGAATGGGGTTGGAAATGGGTTCGATGGATTTGGTCTTTTTCCCAGCCTATTCGCTTGACATGGCGGAAGATCAGATGGACTGCAATGGCTATCTTGTTTCCAGAGTTTCTTTTAGCACACGCCATGGTAGAGTTATGGATGGCCATTCTGTCTATCGACCACGTAAGGGATAGTCATCTTCCAGTCACGTATCCAACATCCTTGACTTGGTTATCAGAGCGGTTATCAAATTGGGCAGGTAGCAACAACGACAAGGAAGACGACGAAGACAAGGAAGACAGAGGAGTTAACGACGTCAACCGAGAGGAAGATAATGCACACAATTTCAAGGGCCGACTCAAGTTGCTGTTCCGGTGGCTAACTCTGATAAATCAACCGAACACTGTCGGCGTAGAATGGAAAACACTGCCTTTGCAATGGAACTGGACAGTTGTGCACTCTTACTATGCCAACATGGGTGGCTTTCAGTTGTACCTAGCCACCCCAAATCCACCCACATTTATCAAAGAAACGCTCAGCAAAGGTTTCAAAGTCGATTTTGATCTGCATGATGTCTCCGATGGGGCTATCCAGCTATGCAGTTTAACTACCCGACAAGTTGTCCACTGCTTACAAAATTCTGACTACATAGTCGACGGGCAAAATGAGTTAGATGATTCGGCAGATTCAACAAGTATGTCTTCCTTAGGAATTAGCTTCAAGTTTGAAGAGGCCTGGCTTACGGAAAAGGATATCCAGGACAGGGGCAAAAGGGAGGGTTTTGCTAAACTCATCGCGATGTTCCAGTTCGCATCCTTGGCGTTTTCTCTTTGTGTTCGTTGGCGAAATAACCTGGCAGTCTCGCAGTTGGAGGTATTGACTGTGGTGTTTGCCGTTTGTGGTCTCGGCATTTACATTTTCCGAATGCAGAAACCTCAAGGTGTGAACATGCCCACAAGGGTCTGGTTAAATATCGACCCCAATATACCCCTCGCCGATATATCTTGTTCAGAAATACTCCGAGACGTGCATATCAAAGAAAACCAGATCAAAAACGAGATTGAAAAGCACTGCCTGCGCTTGCGCCACATTCTACCAGGAAGCGTCTGGAGGGTGATGAGACAGCCGGACGATGGAAAGATTCCAGAAGTCCTTCGGAAAGTGAACAATGATAACATACCAAATAGGGGGTGGAATAATCCTCATTATTTCACAGGTGTTTTATTGTTCTGCACCATTGGCATTGGTTGTTCTCACCTGATAGTTTGGGGCTTTGAATTTCCAACAGTCGTTGAGAGCACCATGTGGAAAGTCTGCTGCTTCATTATGGTAGCACTTCCCCTTGCTCCCATCTATGTCATACCGCAAATACGGAAACTTTCGTGGAAAACGAAGAGTAAGAGCTTCAAAGATGATCTCAAGAGAAAGATTCGTGACTATCTCCGCGACTCGCTAAACATCTTCATATCTCCAGATCTCGTGGAAAGGTTGGCTGCTTTCGCTTATCATAACGTACATTTCGAAGGATACGATCAGCTTTTCCTGTACGCAGACCTAGAATTGTTGGAAGTGTTGAAGGAGTCCGAACTTGCCAGAGTATTAGAGGGTATACTGAGCGGGAAATACGAAGAAACAGCAGCGCATACTGAGAAATATCCAACCATACCGTTTGGATTTTCAGCAAGAGTGCCTTTCTACTCATGTATTTTTTTTTATTGTGCTGCACGTTTAATTATGTTCGGCCTGGCTTTTTCATCTCTTAGGGCCATGCCAGATTCGGTGTATGAAAACACCTGGGCTGATGTCATTCCCAATGTAACTTGACTGACTTTGCTTCGCTACTTACTTTATATTTGGGAAAACATTTGGTATTTAGTTGCCTGTACTAGAGGGTAATAACTAGTATGTTGAATCGATATACTGTCTTTAATAACTCTGAGTTCGAAGTAATATTTAGGATTGTTCTTTGTTTTATTGGGGACTCTACTTTCTTTCAGCCTATAGTTTAGCCATAGCATGAGCTATTGAACATCAAGTATACCAGCAGCAAATTTGGCGCGAAAAATAATTTTTAACAAGCAATCAACTATTAAGTAACTCAACATTTATCCTGTAAAGTTTCCCCTTTTTAGGTTGTTTCATTTAGGTAATAATTACCTTACTTAGTAATAGGCTTTTGGTTTACTACGCACAAGGGGTATTGATTGTAACTGCAGGGATGTCGCCACAGTAGCTCAACCAAGTCTAACAGCAAAATCACCTGTTCTAGTCAGGTGTTCAGGCTGCTTTAAAGAGTCAGCTTTTCATACTCTTATTTTGACAGTATCAATTATGAATATTCCTACTCCAAAAACACTGTATAATGCTTCTATAGATGATAGACTGCGCGTACAGACTTTATACTACGACGCAGGCTGGTCTGTAGATGATATCCTCCTTTCTATTATAGGAATTACGCGCCGGCAAGTCTATTATGCTCTTAGTAATAGACCTACTCCTTAGCACTCTACTAGTAGGCACGTCCTCCTTGACACAACTCACCGCAAGCACCTTGTCAAATAGGTCACTCAATCCTCTTTTACACGCGAGATCCCCTAGGCAGAGCTTCTACAATAGCTAGAATAGTAGACATAGTGTAGAAGCACAGCTATTCAGAAAGCATTCTAGAAGGAAGGGTATACAAGAGTAGTAAGAAGACGGAAAGCACTACTTTCTAAAGTTAATAGAATTAAGAGGCTTAACTAGGCTATAGAGCATTTAGAATAGACTAATAAGTAATAGGATAAGATCCTTTAGAGTGATAAGAGCTAGGTATAGCTAGAGTATTATAGGAGGTAGTAGTATATAAGGCTAATTAGATTCTTAGAAGTTAATCATCTCAATTACGTTTCTTATAAATAGTAGAGGAAGATAGAATAGATGTTTTAGGGGTATATAAGTAGTAAATATAGTAAAGGTATAGGACTATTCTAGGAAAAGGCGTAGAAAACAATTACTAAGGAATCCTATTATAAATATATCTTTCTAGTTATCTAGAATTACCTTTATAACTCTATAGATCTATATCTAGAGCTATTCTTTTAGTAAGATAGAATAGAGGGGTTGTGCCTATCTTTTTGTGAGGAACTGAATAAGTAGTGGAGTACGTAGACGTGATAGAACTATTAATGTTCTATTACAATACAGAATAATCGATGCCCCTCTCGTGCCTCTGGCTACCCTTCTAGTTATATATATCGGAACCCCTCGAATACCTCTTCCTATCCCTACACTTCCTGAAACCATCCACAGTATCACTAGCTTCGACCCGGTTACGGGTTGCTGTCGCATACCCTTCGCCCCGCAAAGACCCCTCTGCCAAGACCCCTGGTTGATCTAGCCACCTTAATCTCAGTCTCTCACACTTTTATTACCTATTTTCTCTAGATCTAAACCCTATTAGGGCTCTTTAGAATAGGATGAAAGATATTTTATAAGTATTATATCCTAAAGTCTATAGAAATTTAAAAAGCTAAGAGTAGATGTTTTAGAAGCCTAGGAATCTATTATAGACGTAGAAGTTGGGGACTTAGTTCACACAATGTACTAGTAATGTTAAGATGTTAAAGATACTAATGGAATGTATACAAAGTAGTAGAATAGTCTGAATAACCTTATTTCTTAATATTTTGCCAGTGGTGCCACTCTTAAAGCAGCACTACAGTGGCGATGTTATAATCTTTTACCCCTGTACATAGTATACACTCTGTATATAACCGATACCTCTTACATAGGTCACCTGAATAACTTAATATTATACTAACAAGAACATCAAAAACAATAGGAACGAGGACCGGTCAACATCTGAAATTATTCCCAAGAAGTAAAGCTCTAATAAATTGTTGTGTTTCACACAATACCAGGTTGTCGCCTTTGCTGCTATCTTAACAGTTTACTAAACGATGCCGTATTACTGTTTTCCACTCTCTCATAACGTACACTTTCGTCCTTCCTCGCTTTCCTATATCTCCAGAAGTAGAACCCCACGAAAGTACACCGACCCCTATACCTCAGTAGTAAGCACCCAGCCAAGTCTTGAAGGATATTCTCCCGCTTGAAATAAGGCAGGTAGGGGCCGAATGTAGAGAACACAGGGCATACACTATAATTACAAAGGAAATAATAAGTTTCCACGAAGTAATACCTCTGAGCATCCAGAGTTGCTACTCCGCCCTTTTAGAAAAGTAAATTGAGTAGTTCAACTATCTACAAGAATAGAGAAAAAACGGTCCTTATTAAAGAAGATTGTTAACTTAATAATGGAAGTATGACAGAAGAATTTATTTAGCTAAAACATTATCTGTCTATCTATTCCGAAATGTTTTAGTCATTTTTCAACCTTGGCTAGATATACCATACACGTCGGCTCTACTTTGGTTCTCCTCGAAAACCCTTTGTATTGTAGTGGAATGGCATTGTGGAGAAGTGTTTTAACTGTGCTTAGCGTGTTGTAAATTCCACCAGACTCAGTCCGTGGTCACCACAAGAAAAGTATCTCGCATATTTTCCCCGGTCGAGACGGAACACAACCCAAACTCGTACCACTTCAATGGTTATGGACGTGAGAGGTACTTTGCATACAGCGTAAATCAAACATATTTCACATTTTCCCCAGTACTTGACTCCGTAAAGATCCTTTGAGCTATTATCTTTTGTGAACTATTTCTTAATTCCTACCAACCACAACTCTCAGACTCTAAGGACAATCAAAGCCCTAGACCTATCCTGAGCTTAAGGAATAATCTTTGCCTTCCTAAACCGATCGAAAGACTTCCACCAAGCCCCCTTAACATCCGTTTCCTCCTTCGCAACTCCCCACGCCTTATGCACCTTACTCATATCCAAATCTCTGTCAAAATCAAACATCGTCATAATAAAATACTGGAACCCCCCAAAACTCCGTTCATTCCCCACCCGTCCAGTCTGCAACCCCTTCTCCGTCTCCAATCTCCGCCACGCATCAAGATGTTCCTCAATATACTTCCCCGGTTGCGGTCCACTCCCCCCCTCGGGTGGCCCAGTCCCCTTCAAACCAAAGTACTCACAAATAACAGGCCATTTCTCTGACCAAGATGATGGCCTCGAATTATCAGCGGCATTAAATCTTTCCCCGTGGCTTACCTCAGGATGGAGAGAAGCGTAAATCGTGAATCTCGCGACGAGGTCTTGAGAGGAGTCATTACTTTTTATTTTCCAGCTTTTCGAATTTCCCGGAAATTCACAAATAGCACCTTTTCCTTCGACGGAGGAGAAGAGGGAGAGGTAGGTTGCGAGGGTTTGGGCGAGACAGTAGATGTTGTTGTTTGGTACGAACCCTACGATCATGTCGGGCATTATTTCGCAGTATTTCCATTTCTTGTTTTTACAAGATTGGGCGAGGTAATCGACTTGGGCGTAATAGAAGATTTGGGAAGCATGGGGTTCCGGGATCCGAGGAAGGGACTCGGACAGGGGGGGTGTGAAAGGGAAATCTTGGAGGAGGTGAACTCCGTAGGCCTGGGGCGTTATTAGCAACAGACGTTTTGGGAATAGACTTTTACCGACTTTTGTTCCTGTAGGCAGAGCGACAAATTTTAAATTCGGAGAAAGACGTTCAATTGCCTGTACAGCTCGGTCCAGAAGTTTCACGTTGATGGCTATCTCTTTGTCGGGATCAGGATCCATGATGTATGCTTGTCAAGTTAAATTGAGATTCCAATGATGCTTCAATCAAGACTACTTTACATACCGAAGAAGTATACATGAGTGACGATTGCTATTCCTTTGACTTTTGCTTTCATCTCCGCCTCGAGCCCCTCTTGTCCCTTTTCCGTGAGAAGATCTAAACCACTGACGACTTGAAGCTTCTTCGAACCTGGCCATTGCGCTGCTTCTGCCGTCAAGGGTCGATTGGTGAGAGCTGTCACCTGAGAGAAGGTGCTTTTGTCGGGATATCCTTCGATTAGGGCGTTGGTTATTGCCCATCCTGTGATTCCACTTGCGCCTGTGTATTTTATCAATCTTTCTGGGTTTGTTGACTAGATGAAGAATGTTCGTACCAAAAATAAGCGCATGATTTTCAGACATACTGACAAGGTCACCAAGATTTTGTATCTACTCTTTTGAAAAAAAGTACGGTTTCTACTTTTTGGAATGATGATATTGTCAACAACACTGCTCTACGGAGCCATCATAGCCTGCTCTAAGGCTGACATGAGGGGTAAGAGATCAAGAGTGCACTACCAATCGGCAGTTTGGTCTGGAGCCAACGACCCCATCGAATTTCGAGTTCGAATGGTTCAGCCTCACGTGGATATGGTACTGCACTACTTTCCACTAGTAGGAAGGTATCGCGAGATGTCTTCCACGGTTGATCCATGATGTTTGTCTTGGGGTGCGGAGAAGTGAAGCAAGGGAAAATGACTGACTCGAAATATTGGATAGGGGAGCTTCACCTGACTCAAAGATCCACATCAAAAGCTCTAGGCCAATGATAGGGCTGTGTACGACTCGAAATGGACAGGGTAGGACAATTCTTCCCCGTGTTTCGTTCCACCACGGCGGATATCATTTCCCACGAACTTGGGAATATCCCGCCGGGTGTTCAAGGCATGAATTCCAATTGGGCTTCTCCTCCAACCGTCTGGACGACGCTCCGCAACATATGATGAGCTATCTCTCTTCCACAAGGAGACGCCACCTCAACCGAGATCTCTTGGTAGCAAAAATGGTCCTGGATTCTGCCTATGGATGCCGAAAATGAGGGGGGGGACATGCAAGGTTTTCACTCCTCATAGCTCGATCACGACTTGGAATGGTCCACTTGACTCCTCATTCAGACCCGTCCAGTCCTCACCGAGTCAGAAAAAACAATTATTCTTGCTTCCCCAGATCTCGGTCTATCATTAACTCACAGCTTCGTGTCACTTGCATTAGTCCAGCGTCACGGAAGGTAAATAGTATCCGTTGGCCACCGGGGTAGCTTCTCGACATCCTGGTCATAGCTTCTTGAGCTACTTGTCTTTCTCTGTTTGTATTGCTATATCAATTCATTTCGTACTTTCCCCCCGTTCTTCATTCAACCTACAATTTTTATCCTTTGCAGCTTCTTCGGAATTACCCAAAATGGCTGACTTTATTATTCCCACAAACACTTCCCCCGATTTACATGGCAGGGCAAGACTAGATGGCCCAATTCATGCCGAAAGACATATCAATATTGTAGTCGTTGGTGCCGGTGCTTCTGGGCTGTTGATGGCATACAAACTACAAAAGCATTTCAAGAATTACACTCTAACAGTTTACGAGAAAAATCCCGAAATTTCGGGAACGTGGTATGAGAATAGATATCCAGGGTACGTCACCCCGCTCCCTCAAAAACCCTTCATTTTCCTAATTTGTCTGCGCTAGATGTGCCTGTGATGTCCCTTCACACAACTACACCTGGAGTTTTGAACCAAAATTAGATTGGTCAGGAGTCTACTCTAGCAGCAGAGAAATCTTCGCCTATTTCGATGCCTTTGCCGAGAAATATCAGCTCAAGCAGTATATCAAAACGGAACATCAGGTTACCGGCGCGTACTGGAATGATCGAACGGGAGGATATGATGTCAAAGTTCGAGATGTGAAGGGTGGGCAACAATTTAGTCAACATTGTGATATTCTTATTAATGCTTCTGGCATTCTGAACAACTGGAGATGGCCTGCGATTCCAGGATTGGACAAGTATAAAGGTACATTGTTACATACTGCGAATTGGGATGATAGTGTTGATCTTACGGGCAAACATGTTGGTCTTATTGGTAACGGGTAAGCATTACCCATAAACAAAAAGGCTACCAATCGGTTTCTAACCCTAATAGTTCATCTGGAATCCAAGTTCTCCCAAAAATCCAACCCATCGTCGACAAAGTAACAACTTTCATTCGCGAGCCTACGTGGGTCTCCCCAGTCCAAGGACTGGAACAGCACATCTACTCCCAAGAAGAACAAAAAGACTTCGCCCAAAAGCCAAACGTCCTTACAAACTACAGAAAAGACATCGAACGTGGGCTGAACGGTCAATTCGGCATCTTCCTTAAAAATACGAAACCCAATAATGACACACATGAGTACATGCTTCAACAAATGCGAGAGAAGCTACAAAATCAATATCTCGAAGAGCGACTGATTCCCCAATGGTCCGTCGGCTGCCGTCGTCTCACCCCCGGAGTTGGCTATCTCGAAAGTCTGGGAAAAGAAAATGTTACTGTCGTATACGGAGAAATCAATGAAGTTACCGAGAAGGGTTGTCGATGCGACGACGGCAAAGAATACCCGATTGATGTCCTGATCTGCGCTACGGGATTTGATACAACCTTCAAACCACGCTTCCCACTTATCGGTCCAGGAGGAATCAACTTACAAGAACAATGGAAAGAAGAAGCAAAATCATATCTCGGCATGGCAGCCGATGGATTCCCAAACTATCTCATCTTCCTCGGTCCCAACTCACCCATCGGCAACGGTCCAGTTCTCTCAGCAATCGAAGCACAAGCTGATTACATGCTCAAACTCATCGATCGGTACCAATCGCGAAACATCAAAACCTTCGCGCCCACCATAGCCGCGATTGACGATTTTATCACACACAAAGATCAATTCATGACGCGATCCGTATGGGCGGATCCTTGTCGTTCATGGTATAAGAAATCTGCGGATGGCCCTGTGACAGCTCTTTGGCCTGGGTCCACGTTGCATTATATCGAGGCTCTGAGGGAGGTTCAGATTGAGGATTGGGATATCAAGTATAGTGGGAATCGCTTTGCGTGGTTGGGGAATGGGTATAGTCAGACTGAGTTGGATAGTACTGCTGATTGGGGGTACTATATTAGGGAGGTGGATGATGATGGGCCGGCTACAACGGGAGGGAAGAGGAAGTTGTTGAGTAAGAGTGGGACTGTAACTAGTAATGTGGGCGTGAATTTTACGGGGAAGAGTGTTGAACCGCCTCCTCTGAAGGATTCCTCACCTAGAGCTAGTTTGTAGTAGGTGGGTTTTGGTTAGGATTCGGGACAGAGTTTTGTAAATAGCTTTGTTTCCCTTTTTATTGCTTTGCTGTTTACTGTATATATTGCCCGAATTTGATGAGTTCAGCTTTCGATGACGCGTTGATCAAAGCTTAAATTTGACACGGTTAAGCCCTCTATCCTTCTCGAGGTTGAGTCCATCTCTATGCCCGCTCTAAGATATTTTGTTGCAACTCAAAATCTTTTGTCCTCCTTCAGTAGAGACATCTTTTCAAATTTCAATTCCCATTGCTATATTTACCGGAGTTCACCGATTCCCAAGACACGCTACTGGTACATATAATTAGTACTGTAGATATCGTAACGGTTTTGATAAACTTCGCATTTTCTTCTTTACTATGTAAATTTATACTTCTCACAGCCATTGCTAGTGTAGGATCGAGGAGGTTATCCCGACAAGCTTCGAAGTCTATCCCTGAGAAGTCACTTCTCATTTGGCCAGAGGCACTTTTGTTGCACATCGCGTATTTTTTCCTTTGCCCTCGCTGAACTTCTTATTGCCATATCCAGTAAATCGTAATAAGGCCGACTAAGGTAGCCAGTGGTCGCTAGAGCTTCCGTTGCATCATAAGGTTCATGTAACCTCATTTCTCGCAATAGAGTTCCAGGTCATTATTTAGTAATCACCAGAACGCTTCGTGAGTGGTCACTAGTGAGTAAGATGTTTTGCCAAGGGCAACAGAGACGAGATGGAGAAATAATTTCCGTATCTGGTAAGGTGTTGAACTAAACTCTGTCAAAGTTGGTGGAGGGGGTTTGTTGCACTTCGCAATCTTAACAATTGTCTGTAGCAGAACGGGTGTTTAGCTGAGATATTTTATCTTGCTGTTTATCTCTCAAGATTAAGGCGCCGAGGACTATTTCTTGTGAGGGATTTCCAAGTGGTTACTAAGTATGGATGGAAATAGGAACACGTGGGAACAACCGAGATTTTGTTGCATATCGCGATGTACATGTTTCTCCTCAGCACGACACGGACTTGGGCAACCGAGAAAAGAGGAGACAGTGGCTGCTTTATCAGGTAAGGCGTCAAGGGCTAATTCTTACAAACCCAGCATGAGTGGTCGATTCTGAATTAGCTAGCCAGGTGGTAGAAGCTAAGCTTGGACTGGTGGTGGTTTGTTGCACTTCGCATCTCGCTTCCTCTCACTTTATTGCGATTTTAATTGTCAAAGCGTACCATACAAATCATAACCGTGCAGACCGACACACAGGATTCTGTGGGCCTCACAGAGCTGGTTTCTGTAAGTGACCTTTGACTGGCGGAATCGCAATAAAGGAAGTAAAAATTATCTGACCCCGCCGTAAAGACTTCGTCTGTGCACTACCACGATTAATTTTTTGTGGGCAATTGTAGGGTCTCATCAAGGGTTAGACTTTGACTAGTCATCAGCGCCTTCATTCTAAGCTATAGAAAGTAAAGCGTGAGAGTTAAAGTTCGCCCAGGAGCGGGGAGGAAAGCTACGCTTAGACTAAAGACGATTTGTTGCATATCGCACTTTTAAAAATGTAACAATGAAAAGAGGGATTTAGCAACGTACCATTATAACTCATGCTTATAAGTGCCAAGCAAGGTGACAGGTCGAGCAGCCTTTAAGCTAATTCATTACTGGCAACGCGTGAAGTCCGAAGATGGCTTAGAGGTAGAGACCATGGCTAAGCATAAATTTTGTTGCACATCGCAAAAAGATACGTTCCATGAGAATAGATAGTTTTCCGGATGCCTCATGACATCACGGTTTCTACTTACGAGGACGATGAGCTTCTTTGGGAGCTTACTTAGATTCAATCTAACATATGGGGCCCGTGGTTCAATCTCAACATTGTACATATTTCGCGTGAGTAATTTTGGAAGAACTGCAGTATAAGAGTTGAAATCTGGTCGCACATCGCTAGTTTTGGGAAAATAAATGTAGTTTCTCAGCACTCAATCTCATGGGAAACCCACCAGCTCGCTAACTTCGCACCCATCACAGGTACAGCTCGCTTAGCGAATAGGAGTCGCATTGCGTCATTTCAGCTCTTCCCATCTCAAATACATTATTCGAGCAGTGATAGTTTTGGTTGAACGTGCGCTGATACGGTCGTGTCACTCAAAGGTCAAAACTAGAACTAGAAGTCTTTTCAGAGATTCCTTCATAGTATATATACACCTCATCTCAACAAACCTTCCCCCAACATCTCCCACCAACAGGATTAACAAACACTATACCCCCCATCAACAACCAAGCTACTCCCCACCATATAACTCGCCATCGGACTCGCCAAAAACGCAATACTATCCCCAATCTCCTCCACCTCAGCCATTCTACCGATTGGCGTTTTTGCTAATTCGTTATCCATACTGCCATCTTCAAGCGAGCTAAGTAAAAGAGGTGTTTTCACATATCCGGGACATATGGCGTTGACCCTGATATGGTGGGGTGCGTAGGCGTTCCCGTCGGCTTTTGTGAGGCCTATTACTGCTTGGAGGTTGTCAGCGTGTAATCAGGGGAAGTTGTTTGAAGGGAAGGAAGTGGGAAACTGGACGAACCATGTTTTGAGGCTACATATGCGGTTGAGAGGATGCTTGATGGGGTGCCAATTATTCCGTACATTGAGGCTACGTTTATGATGTTTCCTCTTCCTATTCGTGGACCTAGGTCTCTGTTTGAAGTTAGCATGCCTGTATCACTCTTTCCATCTCCGCTCACTTTGCTGAACCATCACATTTCAATCAACAAATTCCTCCAAAAAAGAGAATCTAAAACTCACTCCTGCCCGATCATAACGCCCAGCAACGCTTTCTGGCACCCAAAAACCCCGTTCAAATTAACATCCACAACCCTCTCCCAAGTCCCCCACTCCAACTCATGGCTCAAAATCCCACTCTTCCCTATCCCCGCAACGTTAACACCAACATCTATCCTACCAAACTTTTCTTTTGCCTCTCTCACGCTCTGCTCTACCTGTTTTCTGTTACACACATCTAATTCCATCATCCCAATTTTCAGATCTGGGAATTGATTTTTAAGCTCGGAGGAAGTGGATTGGAGGGCGGAGAGGTTGATGTCTGTGAGGTAGAGGTTGGTGATTCCGTGGGAGACGAGAGAGTAGGAGGTTGCTTTTCCTATTCCTGAGAGGGTGTGAGTGTGCGGTCACCAGGCGTGAAAATGGAGATAGGTGGAAGCGAGGGAAAATGGGTACCTGATGCTGCGCCTGTAATGTAGGCTGTTCCTTTTAGAAGTTTGGACATCGTTTTTGTCTTCAGTGTTGGGTTGGTTCTAATTGAGTCTCTAAAAATCTTGAAATGAAGTCCGAAAATTGAATCTCGAATACAGCGGGATTCAACACCAGGAGACGCGAACGAGAAAGCTCGCCGGCACTAATAGCGGGTCTCGTCGCGGGGTCCAGCCCCTTGGAGGAGGCTATCAGGTCAATCCTAGCATACCTACTACGCTAGAGTGAAATCGTGGGGTCCCCGGGGCGAGTTTCGATAGTGGGGTTTGACCCCGCACCCGTGGTGGCCGTGGGTGGCACAGGATTGGAAAAGCCTGGAGACATCACCTGGAAATCGACATGCGGAATGCCCTGAGTCGTTGATCACCAAACGGTAGGTGAAATTGACTCGAATGTTATGGGCAACTCGCCACACAGGTAACTGACAGCCTGGATTGTGTCAAAATATCAATGTGACTACCAGCAGCAAACCTTTGAGAACGGCGAGATCTTATGCGTCAAGTTGCAGTGGTGGAAAGTGTTTATTGGTGGTGGTTTGGCGAGGAATGTTCAATTATTGCGACAAATATTTTTATTATGTGGGATCGGAAAGACCTGGCAGCCAGGTGCTGGTGGGTGCAAGCCAGGAAATTTAGGCGAAGGAGCCCTGATTGCCTGCGTTCACTCACAACTTCTTACTTGCAGCACACACAGCTTCAACGATCACACACGATGAGTATGAGATCACCCTGTGCTGCTTGCCACTGGTCATGGCAAAATCTTTATCGACCAAGTCTTGAGAGTGTTCACTTTACAGCTGACTCAAGATGGTCGCCTCCCGCGTCTCTTCGCTATTCAACCCAAGCGGTTATCCTCATCCGGGGTCAAACCACCTGGGGGGACAACTCTTGCCATGAAATGCAGGTACCGTCTTCGAGGGCCTTCCTCCACAGCTCAGTCAACTGGTACCCGTAAGTTAGTACAAAACTGCCAAGGGGCTTCCCGACACTCTGAAGGGGGGAACGCGGAAACCCGCCTGTTTCCCCACAGGCAGGTGCAATTGGGATTTGCTCGAGTAGCGCATCCTAACTCGTAAGGTCGTTAGGATACCCGACAATTACCAGGATGGTAGTGGGGTAATGCAGCAGCAGCAAGAATTGGTTTTGTAGGAATATTTCCCGGGTTTCTTATTTCTGATCTTTCAATATTTTTTTGGGGAATTTCTGGCTGAGAAGTCTTCAATTACCAAAATCAACCTTTCATAAAACCGCAAACATGGAGGACGTGCCAGTAGACGACTTCGACCTCTCCGCTCTGATTCTGCACAATAATGCAATGTCACCCTTCTTTGGTTCGCCCTCTACTACTCCTACTCCCCAAACGGCTCCCAAAGGCATTTCCAAGCGAAGAGGGAAGAAACGTTCATCAAGGGCATGTACGACATGCAGACAGAGGAAAGTAAGATGTAATATTATAGCTCATGGGGCACCATGTAGCAACTGTAGGCATGATGAGATTGTTTGTATTCTCCCCCTAAGTCGAAGGCAACGGTATGGCCCTATGTCCCAAGAAAAGACAATTGAATGTAATCTAATTGGAAACAGCTCAGCCAGAGATCGCGCAGAGAAGAATCTACGAGAGTCACTGGATGGTTCCGAGGCTGGAGAACTGCTCAGCTCAAATACAGAACTCCTTGAAGCACAAAACGAAGCGCATCAAAAAATCGAACAAACTCCCTCGGTCTCGAATTTGGCACCACATGGAATGACGATGTCCGAGCATCCACTCGCCGAATTACTACCCACAGTGGCACCTTCTCCAAAGCCACAGGAAATTGCTCCTGCACCGCCAACCTCTTTTCGAACAAGATCTTGGATTCAAATACAGTCGCCATTGGCATCCGCTCCTGTCCCAGTCACACATTCCATGGAGGCACCAGACCTGCGCATTCCAGTCCTTCCAAAAATATTCGCCCCTTTTCCGACAAGTCTTGACTCGGCAGATCTCATGTATCTCCATACAAGAGACGCACTTACACTCCCCTCGGAAACTCTTCAGATTGCTTTGCTCAAATCATATGTCGATCATGTGCACTGGAACATGCCTATCCTGGACTTAGAGGACTTTTTATGCACAGTCAAGTATGGCTGTGAAGGATCTGGATCCGGAAAGTGCTCGGATGACCAAAACCAAATCACTTTTCTTCTCTTTCAAGCGGTGATGTTTGCGGGTGTAGAGTACGTGGGAATGAAAATCCTGAGAGAAGCGGGTTGGCATAAGAGAGAGGAGGCAAGAAGAGCACTGTTTGCCAGAGTCAAGGTAAGACTTACTTCTCCTGTCTTTGGCAGAGGGAACTGACATTGTTATTAGATTCTCTACGACTTTGATACCACGGCTGACCGACTCTCAATCATCCAATCCTTACTTCTGATAACCCTGTACAACCCAGTTCTACCTCACCCACAACCAGCGAATCGTACTTCTTCCACAAAAAATGCCAGCCATTATCTCAACCTAGCCATCTCACTCTCTTACTCCTTGGGTCTCCATCGTACACTCCCACTTCCAACCCCTCGATGTCCCAACTTCCTAATAATTAGAAAACGACGTCTCGAGAGACGAATATTCTGGACAGCCTTCATCCGCGATCGTCTACTGGTAACTTCAACCCAAGATGGATTCAAAAGACCAGTGCAGATCAAAAAAGAAGACTGCGAGATATCCTTACTCACTCTCCTTGACTTCGATATGTCAGCGCAATCCGGGGACGACGACAGTGAGGAAACTATCCGAGACCGAGTAAGCGCACAAACATACATGGAGAAAGTCCTGATATGCTGGAATGGAAGTGATTGTGCTTTTGGTTCCGCCATGTTGGGTACACAACAGCCAACAAGTCTGGTGACACGACACCAATGGCAGGAGCAGGTAGTTGAGAACCCCGAGAGTGCTTCTGTATGGCAAAACGATGCAAAAAATGAGCAGAGGGAGAGAAACATGTTTACCACAACAGCCTGTTCCTTCCCTTTCGCCTCTCTCTCGAATACCTTCGGGAGTTCGGCGAGCGATCCAAGTCCAAACACGGAAATGGATGTGGAAATGGAAAATGTATACACATACCATGCTCCTTCTAGCACAACTTCCTCGGAATCTCCACTTCTTACTCCAAGGCCCTTGGATGAAGATCGTTCTTCAAACTTTGGAGCTGTTTCTTCAGTAGCCACCTCTATCTCCAGTACCAGTGGTGGCGAGCTGGGTGCGGGAAGTGGAATCGATGGAGAATATGATGACTACTTGGAATTCTTGGGGGCAGATGTAGGTGTGGAAACCGTGAGTGTCGTAGAAGTTAAGAAGAGCAGGGGGTTGGAGCTGAATAGGGGAATAAGGGAACGAGGGATGGGCGGTAATGAGCAAAAGGTGAGAAGTGGGTGGGGGTTTGGTTTTGGAGAGGAAGACTTGGATGTTTGATCTTAGATGGTGGCTCTTTTGATGAACTATGATGAGGTGCTTTTGAGATGGTATATAGATTTTATCTACACAGAGGAAACGAAATTAGGCAGTTTAGCCTCGTAGCTTCTCATGACTGTATAAAGTTAGTTTTCATCTCACATCTTGATTTACACAAGTTCCAACTCAGCATTGCTATAAAGAAATCATCACTGTCTCGTTGTCCTGCATCTAATAATCCACCAACTCACTTAGCGGTACGGTTTTCGGTTACAACATAACATCCTCTATTACCACAAGGTTTAACTATTATCACCACCGAACCACGGAGTACTTTAAATGTTTCAATCCCGAAGTTTTGAATTCAAAGAATAAATTGAAAGATTTTCCTCAGCAATTTTGTCTAAAATCTACACTTCAGGAGTAACACCATGGAACGTCTCAACCCCAATCCCCTTCTCCTTAGCTAACGCGATATACCGCCTTCTATACTCCTTACTCCTCTCCTTAAACCCAGCAGCAGTCTTCAACTCATCCCTCCCAACCTGATGTCTATGCGCACTATCCGGCCCATCAGCAATCCTCACAAACCTAGCATACGTCCACATCTCCGGCAGAGGCGTATGTTGCGTCAACCCCTGTCCCCCATACAACTGCATACACTCATCAATAACCCTCGTTGCCATATTCGGAATCAAAATCTTGCTCTGCGCAATCGCATATCTCCCCGCTTTATTACCATGAATATCCATCGTGTCCGCAGCATTGAGAACCACCTGACGCGCCTGATCGATTTCCAATCTCATCTGGGCGATTCGTTCAATATTAGAGTCGAAAGAACCGATTGATCTCCCGCGTGGCGTTTTGCGTGTGTCAATGCATCGTATGAGGGCGAGTTCGTAGGCCCGCTCGCATTGCCCTATGAGTCTCATACAATGATGGATTCGTCCCGGTCCCAGACGACCTTGGGCGATTTCAAATGCTCGTCCTTCACCGAGAATGATGTTCTCCACCGGTATTCGAACATTCTCATATACATACTCCCCATGGCCTTCCGGCGCGTGATCGTATCCCATGATTGTTAAATTCCGCACCTGCTTGATCCCCGGTGTGTTGGTGGGAACAATGACAGTACTATGTCTCTTCCACTTATTAGGGTTCTCGGGATCCGAACAGCCCATCAGAATGTAGAATTTGAGCTCAGAGTTGAAGAGGGAGTTTCCGTAGAGTTTCCGTCCGTTGATTATATATTCGTTTCCTTCGCGGGTGATGCGACAACCTATTTGTGTTGCGTCGGAGGAGGCGACGTCTGGTTCTGTCATCGAGTATGCTGAGGATGCTGTTCCGGCGAGGAGGGGAGCGAGCCATTTTTTCTTTTGGGTCGGGGTGCAGTATTTTGCTAGGAGTTCGATGTTTCCTGTTTCGGGGGCGTGGCAGTTCATTGTCTGTTATTCTGTCAGTTCTACCATTCATTTCATCTCAGAATTTTGAATATATGATTGACAAAAATCTCGCGAGGAGGAGAAAACTAACCTGTTGAGCCCAATAAACCCTCCCCATAATCTCCGCACAACAACTATACTCCAAATTCGTCAAGCCAGGACTCTCCTCAAAATGTTTGGGCAGAAATAAATTGAACAAGCCCTTCTTCTTCGCCTTCTCTCGTAATTCATGCATAAGAGGTTGAGTCGTCCATCGTTTATCTGGAGAGTTGATCTGCAACTTCATTATAGGCTCTGCGGGAATACATTCCGTTTCTACGAAATCGTAGACGTCTTTTATTTTATGGATGGCGATGGGGGTGAGTTTTGCTTGGACCCATGGTGGGATGCGGTTGAAAGCTGGGTGATTCAGGGTTGGAGATGTCATTTTTGATGCCTTCTTTTTGAAAACAATTGGGACGTTCTACTGGAGAGAATTTTGTTTTGTTTTCTTATTGAGATATCGGGCGTCGGTTGGAGACTTGGATCTTTGCCCGAGGTCGCGGTAGAGGTGGGGGGGCGGGTCATACTCAAGGGGAGCATGGGGAAATGTGGAGTTCGGGAGTCCTTACCCGGGGATTGCGGGGGAGATGTCCTCGACACGTGAGAGGATCATACTATGCAAAGAAGGTGGAGATATTTTAATCTGCACTGCTAGTGCCAGGTAGAAGTTAATATACTTCACGAGAGTGATTAGAGGTTCTCGATTCGCCAGTTACGCCCAATCTTGAGCCAAAGCTCTTACACTAGTGGCCACTCTATTAACCTAGGTAACGTGAATAAAACATCACCAAAATCCACTTGGAACTATCATAGGAACTCGACACTTGAAAAGCTTTGCTCTAGGTAAGAATATCTTGAGAAAAATCAAAAGAAAAATGGAAATCTCAGAGGGTTTCGCACAGCCGTGGCTCAATGTAAATACCCCTTTCTTTAGCGAGTAAGTACCAAAGTACAAATCACCAACTAATAAAAAACCCCCAGTTCGAAAAACAAATCGGGAAACGACTCCTCCTCCAAGCAGGAACACCCGAAGAAGTAACTGCGCAATACCTCGGATTCGGCGGTCTCCTAGTCACCAAACTCACATTCCCACCTCCCGATGCTTCAGTCTCAGCAGTAGACAAGGAAATCTTTCCAGGTGTGAAAGCAAGAATCTATACACATGAAAGCTACATTCCTAGCTCAAAGCCAGCATGTGTTTTCTTTCACGGTGGTGGATGGGTGATGGGTGATCTGGAGGGCGAGGATGCGTATTGTAGGAAGATTTGTAAGGATGTTGGGATTGTGGTTGTTAGTGTTGATTACAGACTTGCTCCCAAACACCCTTTTCCGATACCCCTGAATGATTGTGTGGCATCTTGCTATTGGGCTTTGGAGAATAGCGAGTCCCTCAAGACGAAGCCTGGGAAAATAATTTTATCTGGAACCAGTGCTGGTGCGAATTTGGCATTGGCCGCGGTGTTGAAAATGAATGAAGCTGGGAGGGGTAAAAGTGTTCAGGGGGTCGTCGCCGTTGTGCCTCCTACTATCGCTCCGGAAGCTGTTCCGGAAAGTTTGAAGAAGAAGTATACAAGTTATGATGAGCATGCGCAGCATAGTGTCAACACCGCACCAGCGATGAAGATGTTCTTCGGTATGTCACCGCAAACTATTCAGTATATTTTCGTTCTTGCTAACCAGAGTAGATGAATATGGAGCTGATCCAACAGATGCATATGCGTCCGTACTTCTACATTCAAAATTGGAAGATCTACCCCCAATTTACACAGCTGTTTGCAGCCAGGATACGCTGAGGGATGATGGAAGACTATTTAAGGATGCTTTGAATGTGGCCGGGTAAGAAGTCCCCCCCCGTAGCCCTTCCGCAAATTACGGAGCCGGGACTGACGAGAAACCAATTCGCTCAGTGTCGCGAACTTGTATGATGAATACGAAGGATATCCCCACTTCTTTTGGGCATATCCTTCAGAACACCTGGCGGAGCCAACTGCCTTGTTCCATAAGAATTTAACTGAGGGGTTTGAGTTTGTGTTGGAGAGTAGACCGAAGACCAGCAGGATCTGAACTGGATTGCTTGAACCTGTACTCATGTAGTATAATGCAGAAACTTGTAAATAAGATGAATGTCGAGTCTTTGACACTTTTAACTGACTCAAAGAACGCAACTCCCTGAAGGGCCTTGATTCAGGTAGGTGTGCGCTAATAATTACCCCGCTTTGGGGGCCCATGTTTTAGTGCAGAACCCCTGTGCCGCTCCCGTATTTCGAGTCAACTTCCGATTCGGTCAGTCTTTCCCGAGGCCATGGCGAAAGTCGAGAAGCATCCAGCTGCAAATGACTTCCAACAGGTCTTCCGTCTAGGAGGTGTGGTGAGATGTACTTGAATATCAATTATCAAGTTGCAGTTCACCCTCTTCTTCTCAAATCTTCAACACGGAATCAAACAACGACATGGGAGAAAACATGCAAGCAAACAGCAACGATGCCACAAAGAGACCAATCCGAATCGCCGGAGCATCAGGTGGCTTCACTGACCGCCAACGGGCAATCTATTCCCTCGCACAATGCGATGTCGATGTCATTGTTGGCGACTGGATGAGCGAATGCACAATGTCCTGGCACGGGGCAGCGAAATCTGCCATCCTCGCGAAAGGCGACACCTCAGACCGACCAGGACTTTTCGACCCTTCCTTCATGGCAAACTTAACACCTGCTTTACCATTACTAGCCGAGCAGAAGATAAAGTTGGCTGTCAATGCCGGCGCCAGTGATACGGAGATGCTGGCTAAAGAGGTGGTGAAAGCTATCAAGGAAGCGGGACTGGAGGGTCAATTGAAGGTTGCTTGGATACAGGGTGATGAGGTACTTGATGTTGTGAATAAGCTTCTTAACGAGGGTGAGAAGTTTGAGAATGTTTGTTTTGGTGGGGAGTTGAAGGATTGGGGGTTTGATCCTGTTGCTGCACAGTTAGTATTTTCATTTTTCTAAAACTGTAGCTTGTACTGACTTGTAATAGATGCTACCTCGGAGGCGCTGGCATTGCGGAAGCTCTTAGACAAGGTGCAGACATAGTAATATGCGGACGCGTGGCAGACGCGGCTCCAACAATTGGAGCGTCCATGTGGTGGCATGACTGGAACAGAGACCAAGATTTCGATCAAGTGGCTGGCTCCTTGATTGCCGGACATTTGATCGAATGCTCATCCTATGTTTGTGGTGGTTATTACTCTGGCTTCAAAGACCTCTTCGATGGATGCGAAAATATCGGGTTTCCAATCGCAGAGATATTTGCGGACGGAAGCTGCGCCATCATCAAAGAGCCAGGGACTGGAGGTGAAATATCAGTTGGGACTGTCTCTTCACAGCTCCTGTACGAAATCCAAGGTCCCCAATATTACGGTTCCGACGTTGTTGCTGTCCTCGAAGGCATCAAAATGACACAAGAAGGAAAAGACCGAGTGTTGGTCACTGGGATCAAGGGGAAACCACCACCATCCACAACAAAAGTCGGTCTCACAGCCCATGGAGGCTACCAAGCCGAATTTCACTTTCTTCTCGTGGGCCTCGATCTCGAGCAAAAAGCAGAATGGACAGAAAAACAAGTTCGAGCGTCGATGGGAAACAATGTTGACCGATTTTCCTGCCTCAAATTCACACTTAATGGTTATTGTCCTGAAGATCCCAGGAATCAGGATGTTGCAACGGTGGATTTCCGTGTCTTTGCCCAAACGAAAGATCGCTCTCTCGTTATCAAAGATACTATGGAAGTCCCGGGTTTCAATAGATGGTGCTTGGAGAATTTCTTGCAGTCTTGTCCAGGGGCTACCATAGAAAACGACATCCGCCAAAGCGCAGGGAAAGACTTCTATGAGTACTGGGCTACACTTCTCCCACAAAAGGAAGTCAACCATCAAATAAAACTGATGTGGGACAACAGAACCATCGACATGGCTCCATCGCCAGCAATGGAACTATACAGTACACGCCAATGGTCATACGAAACTCAAAATCCAGTTGACTTGTCATCGTTCGGCCAAACAACCCGTTGTCCTCTCGGATTCCGTGTTCTTGGAAGATCGGGTGATAAAGCCTCAGATGCGAATATTGGATTTTTTGTCCGCGAAGTTGATGAATGGGAATGGCTTCGATCTTTCCTGACCATTCCCAAAATCATCCAATTGCTTGGACCAGAGTATAATGGCAAGCTGGTAGAGAGGTTTGAGATTCCTGGTATAAAAGCTGTGCATTTCTTGTTGCACGATCATCTGGACCGTAGTTATAATGCGACTAGTACGTATGATGGACTTGGAAAGAACTTGTGCGAGTATTTGAGGGCTAAATACGTGGGTATTCCAAATTCTTTTTTGAGAAGGGGAAGGATTTGAGGGTAGAATATTTTGAAATGAACTTTATGTTGTATTTGATGGCAGTCTGGGTTTATGAATTCCCCCGTGAAACCCTCGTAGCGTTATTTCGCGTTCTCTCAGCATGAAATATCTGGAAAAACAACAAATTCCAGATCGAGTCACCGTCTCGCCGTACCAAATATGCGTAGAATTGAGGCACGTGCCAGTGATATTTTCAACTAGGGTATTTGATAAAGCGAGGCCAACTCAACAAAACTGAAAAAAAGAAGATTGTGAGAGTGCAAAACCAACATCAAAAACATCAAAACGAAAACGAACATTGTCTCCAGATGTACGAGGGGGTACATCACATGACCGACATCGATCCGACCATTTAATTTTGCCACACATCTAAAACACCGGTAACCAGCTCCCGGAGCTGCGATGAGCAACAAAGTAAAATGCTAGTGGCGAACCAGAAGTCGCGATGTGCAACAGAAACAATTGTGACGAATGAGAGGAGAGGTGGCTGTGTTAAGGGACAGGGAAGAAAGTTATGAGGGAAATATAAATTGTGGTACTGAAGAGCTGGTACCGAGTAGATTGGCCTTGGGAACAGAAGGAAATGCCTGTGGTCTTGATAGGAGGAGGCACTTCTGGGATACGTACCCTTTATATCTTTCCAACATGCTGAGTTGTGGTCGAGGACGACGGTGTTATCTCCGGATACAGTATCGATCACAGGAGAAGGCGTCTCTGTGCACCAACTTTTTGTTTTCCCAAGACAGCGCGATGTGATATGCAGACCAGGGAAGAACGCAATGTATAGATATGATAGTGGGTGTACGTGTTGACGACGGGGTTTGGTGTTGGGAACTTCCAGGTGAAAGGTAGTTGAGCTGACACCCCGTGACCAGAATTCCTCTAGCTCCACTGTCCACGTTTTTAGAGTGAAGGGCTGGAGGTAGGTACCTTGGGTATGTCACTGGTGCCCTCCTTCTTGCAGTTGCTGGTACCACCTGCACGATGTTTGAAGTCGCGTTCAGGGCGAGGAGCGATGTCCTGTCTCAAACCCACCACCCAGGCGTCAGGGGTGGTCGCGTGACCTTGTGCCGAACCGTAGGTAGGGAAAAATTTGAAGGAGAAGCGAAACATAGGAAACGTTCTATAGTAATGAATTGCTTTACTATATTAGTCTATAGTGACTAGTTTCAGACAGATGTGTGAACAATTAAGCACAAGCACCTATTGTTAGAGGGTAGAGGTAGAGGCTAGAAATTAGTTTCAACAGATATAACCTACGCCCTGACTATGATGACAAATGCCTAGAAGCGGAGCCAAAGCCGTGTACAGGCAGAGTGATTCTGGCAATGTATTGTCGAGGTCACTCATTGTTTCTCCTTTTTAAAGTGAAGTTCTTTGCGTCTAGTATTACAGGTGGCGCTTGCTGAGCGAGAACAGGGGTATAGAGTCATCCAATTACTATAAATTTGTAAACAATCTCTGCAAACCATTCTCCAGAAAAAACAAACTGTCCTCTATCAACTTACCCAAAAAGGTCCACATTACATCCTTCTTCAAGTTAAATCAGAGACTTTGGAAACAAAAGCAGATTGTGAATAGGCCTCTAGTCTACTTACAAACACCCTCTACCCTTCTCAAGGAAAAGATCCAGCTATCTCGTCCTTGTTCTCTTCCTCAACCAGCAACCATGAAGAATAAGCTTTCTTCCCCAGAATATCTGGAAACTCATGGCTTTCCAAATACTACACACCCTTAAATGTCCTATTCACTGCCAGCTAACATACATTATAGAATTCTTCCATGCTCCTTCTTGTGAATACGACGCTTTCTTCAACGCTGCTATTAAAGGTGAAAAGTTGAAAATTCAGCTGTGAAGACGCCTATGAGTGGTTTCTGAGCCACGCAGGCGCTCCAAAAGAAGAGAAAGACGCTCAAATGCGGCTAGCTATTGAAAGTGTCTACAATGACCCACTCATTACTAGCCTTACAAAACGTTCATTCAAAGAGCGTCTTACAAATGGGCCCACCACAACATCAACTTCCGCCTCAACATTACCTTCAGAGCTTCCGCATCATAGCTTTACAATTTCGAAGATCGATAACTTGGATTATACGCTCACCTACTACGCAGAGCACGGAATGAATTTTCATCTGCCATGCTTCGACGATGATTCCAAATACGCCCTCAGCCTTCGCGACCTATCGCTCAGTGAGGTCCATCTAAAAGGCGCCCTTCCTGAGCGATTTTATCACCGTCTTCTCATTAAATTACATCTTTATTACTTAAATCCAGATCGCAAGCCTAGCGTCTTCCTAGCACTTCCTCTTGGTCTTATTCAATTTGAGAAGGTATTTTCTTTCTGGATTGTGTGTATGAGCCTTGATGATGGTACTCTCTACGCTCTCCGTCAGAATTCAGAGAAATATTTGGATGTAAACTACGAGGAAGAGGACGATGAGGAAGAGAAGGAAGATAGACGCAAGCTAAGCGAGGATGAATTATACGCTCTAGGCGAGTCTACCGTGAAAATCCCCGATTTTGCTCCAGAGGGATGTGTAGCTGTTTTTCTCGGCAATATGTTCCCAGAGCGTCATTCCAGCATAAATACCAAGAAGCGATTGTGTTTAGATATCCACCAGTGGGAAACTACTATACCCATTCCTCACAAAGACGTTCCCATTTCTCGCAATCCAGTACAGACTTAGGAGCTAGCGTGCAGGGGATATCAGAAAGGTAGATGGGAAAGTTGAATGTGAATTAGCAAAATTAAGACATCTCTACCCCGCATTCTTTAAAAACGTGTGAATTCTGATTCTTTTCTCATACTTACTTTATCAAAATACAATGCTAAGCTCTCTCTACGTAAAGCGTCATGTTTCATGACACTAGAGATTTAATTGTAAAAGATTCTGGACTCTGGATTTAGTATTCTGAAAGGTTTATGATATTGCCTGGTTAAATTGTTGTTTAGAATACCATTTCTAGACAAATATAGTTACTCCCTAAAGTTAATTAATTGAATTAGAAAACGAGAGCATTATTGAGAGACTCCAAAGTCCCATAAAGGAGAAGGAAACAGTTCAAATAAATGCATGTGGAATGTTCTACTTTGGTATTGATCTTTAACTCGAGAGGAGTAACACATCTTATGGAGAGGGGTTTATTGTCGTGCAGCTGAGCCTGTAAGTTGAGTTTCTGAGCCAAATCACAAGGCTGGAGATATGATGAAGGTGGGGGAGCTGATGGAACGTATTGCACCACAGAGTCGGGGCTCTCGCTTAGCTGAGGGGCCCAATCTTGATGCTGTGAAAAGGGCGCGGGAAGAATTCGCGAGAGATGAAAAGCGTGTTATTGCTACCTATTTTGGGGTTCCAAGATGAGCAGAACATGGATGAATTTCTCTAGGATCCTTCTTAGGAGATTTGAAGCTACACATTGAACGAACATATACAAGTGGTGCAAGTTTACAATTGAGAATGCAAGGATAATGTTAATTCCCTCCTCAATTTAAGTGATCCTTACAGTATGTTTATTATACAGAATTAAAATATAAAAACTTGGCATTAAGTACAAAAAGGTCGGGTTGGGTTTTCGTTCTGCTGCTGTTAAACAGAATCCAAGCTCAACCCACTCGTAGTTCGAGCTAGCTCCAGAGATCCCCGAGCATGCAGCTCTTTCTTGTTACTCCTTTGCCACCATTTGACAGGCACTGAGCTGAAACCAGTGTCGGTTCGTGTGACTTGGAGGGGTTTCGTAGTGTTCAACTCTCGATTGTTCGCCCACTGCCACCATTGCCACAAAACCACAAGAATTGCTGTGACTGGCAGACATATTGCCCAGAAAATCCAAAACAACGGACTGACAATAAACTGTTGAGTCTCATTCTCGTCCAAACTCAGATTGAAGAATTGGCTCCCAAACATTGCAGCCACCGTTCCGGCAGGAAGAAATATAAGTGTCATTGTCGCGATAGTTTTCATCGAAGAAGAATCTTTCTGCATCGTTTTGGAATCTTGTTGGGTTACTAGATTGAATGAAAGATTTATCAAATTGCTAGTTCGCTTTTCGAGACTCCTGAGGCGAAGTTCTGTCGTTTGAAATAGACTTTGAGAGTATTGGAGCGACTCGGCGGTCGCCTGACTGAGGGCTGAAAGTTCGATGGAATGTTTGTGATGTTGGGCAAGCCGCTTGAGGGTCAAAAGTCCAGCACTGGTAGCTTCTTGTAAGTAGATAACATGTTTGGAAACATTATGCATCCCAACGAAATCAATGTTTTTAGCTGCTGTCAAAGGCATGGATGCAAGAACGTCCTATTTGACGGTCAGGTATATTACTGGCCTGAATGATCGGACAGGCTTACATATTCCATCTTTCCAAAAATTGACTGCACTTTCCATGCCATATTATCCACCTGAAGATACAATTCGTCAAATATGACATCGAAAAGTATGATTGGATCAGCCGCTAGTCTTTCCAGTCCGGAGGTGATTTCCATTGCTGCTAGCCGTTTTTGTATTTCCGGCGAGGCACCAAAGCAAATCAGAGTCAAGGCAGGTTTGTTGTTGTGGCGTGGTTGCACCTTCAAGAAGAACCCAGAGCGATTCCAACTATAGTCTGATTGATGAAGTTTTTTTTTTTCTTTGCGGTTGAAATTTGACTGATAGCTTATCAGTCCTGCCCTCCAGTACGCTTTGATTCTTTTGCAAGTCTTACCGGGTTCACGATGACGAGTGTTCCATCTTTAGACTCCAAGTTGATGTTTTTGCAAAGAAAGTGAAACCAGGAGCCTTTTAAAGTTAGATATGGTCCAACTGCAATTTCATTTGTGGGGGTGCGACGCACTTTGAATACCATCACTGTCTTTCTGACTTCCGAATGAATGTCCTACGGATTGAAGTCGCTCGGACAAAAATCCGGAAGGTATTTTGAAATGATTGATTAAAGCAAGATGATCTTTTGCATTCTCCGGATTAGGTATATCCAGAGGCGCGAAGACAATTCTAAGATCGCATAAAGGCCTTTGAACAACGTTGGAAAAGCCTTGAAAAATTTGGCACTTTCCCGTATACCCTAAACTTGTCAGTGTCACAACGTAAGACTTCTGCTTTGCAATTGCTTAATACCAGAGCCCCATTCCAAAAGTTTTAGTTCCATTCGGTCGGTCTCAAGAGGCCATCCAGCCTGGTTTCGATACGCGTCATGTCGAGTTTTATCTTCTCTTAATTGATACATTATTCTGCAAAGACTTGGTGGTGAGAGGGGAAAAGAGAGGTTTTTGCTTCTAAGGATGAAATCAATCTTGAAACAGCGAGGAGGGTATATCAAACTTCAGCCTCCCCCTAACAGGGTGACAGATAGTCGTTGCAGCTCGTGTTCGAGTTCCTTTTTCCACCTCCTGTGAAGTGCAGTTGACTCCCAGTCGGCACAATCGTCGTCGCGACATATCGGAGATGAATGATTGGCCAAAGGACCAGACCATTCTCATTTCTTAGATTGTGTAACAGAGGCTTGTTCCGTAAGAACTAACCGCCTACCAATGCAGTGTTACTCCATCAGGCTACTATTTGAATCGATATCATACAGTACGGTCCTAGGCACTGTCTCACATGGCACTCCTATTCTGGGAGAAAAAGATAAAACGTGTGGTAAGTTGGACGAATTGGTGTAGTTAGCGTTGTTCCAGCCTCGCGGCAAATTCCCTAAAATATAATCCTTGCTTTATCGATTATGGCTAAATCGACCCCTCTGGGTCACGTTTATTTCGTGAGAACTGTTACGACATAGAGCTACTTTATGATTCACAATGTTCGCATTTCTATCTCATCCATATCAAGTAAAACTTTATAGCCTCACTTCTATTGTGTGTATTTAGTGCCCGGGGGACGAGGAGTGCGGTTATAACACGTGATATATTAAGTAGAATCGCGCCCCACCTTCAAATCGAATTTCGCTTCGCACAGCGCTTCTTCGCGACACCAATAAATGATTCCAACAAAAACTGCAAGCCACCGCCACTCTTCTGTAAACACCCGGCAGAGCCTCCAGTCCGTAATTGTGTAATGTTAGATGTATATGCGCATATGCAGCTCCACTTGGTCTCGCCGGCTTCAAAAGGTTCCTTTTCACGCTAAATATACCCCCAGGGTAGAGGGTGATAATTGATTTTTGAGAACTTCCAGCTCTTCTACTGGCCACCTCTGCATCCACAGCACTCTTAAAGACAGGTAAAACAGTGGGGTGAATCATCTACGTAAGTCAGGGGCAGACCTTATTTTGGCAACCGCCGCCAAGCGATCCTTTCAGCTTGAGATATCATATTCGGGAAGAATCTTGCGAGGCTTGCAATGTGTCACAATTCTAGGCTCTGCCTTCTCTACGGAGTACACTTTTGTCAAGCAGTAGTTCAAAAATTATTGATTGATTCTCAGGATATCTATCAATAGTTCCCTGGGAAGTTCCGGGTGGTAGTTTCATCAGTTCATTGGCCAAACGATATTACAGCTGTCGTGGGATGACTATATTGCTTGTTTTTCCCGTTTCCAGCACTATTATACCATATCACTATCAGACATAATCGCTCAGCCTTATCAAGCTAGCCGTGGAGAAGTTCAAATACCCGCCGAATATCCACTCATGAGGGAAGTTTTTCAACCAATGCTGCTCTCAACGAAACGACTTTCTCTTCGACTACCCTGTTAAGCGGAAACCAGTTTGCTCCTCTTTATTTGAATTAAATCGAGGGTCCAAGAACAATGGTAAGAGAACCACGCCCTCCTGTCGGGACTGGACTAATGAATATAGGCAAGTCCCATCAACCAGCACGGAGGAGGATATATGCCGGCAAATTCTGGTCAGGCATATGTACTGTACAACGCAAACACTCTGTACATCAAGTTCTTACAATCTTTAGACAAACCAAGGTCATGGAGGAGGCTATATACCAAATTCGAGTGCACAACCTGTGCCAGCAACCGCATACCAACCCCAGCAGCAGTATTACTCTCAACCTGCTCCGACTGCAACCTACCAGGTACCTTTTCATTCACATAATTTCTCAGAATTGGCATTAACAAAAGAAAAAGGAGATTCAGAGCCCGCAATCTAGCCCGCGGTCAAGTCCTCTGGTACAAGCTCTTAAGGGGTGTTGTCTTGGTGGTCATTAGCTGAGAAAGTACAAACAGGAATCCAAATCGAATATAAATATTTCTTCTGCAGAAGTCGATGAATATAATGGAATTTACGGTGTATGTAATCTTATGATGCCTCCGTGAGTATTTGATGCTAACTTGTGAAAAAGTCAAAGAAACCCATCCACTTGAAAGGGGCCTCACATTACTTCGACCCCGAGACCCGATGGCGATTCAAAGAACCACACCTTTACCAACTTCCGGTCTACCAACATCCCAGTCCCGGAAATCACAGGCATCGCGATGCAATGGACCGTGTCATGACTGGCCCTTCCGATGATCGTTACTTATCACCATTCGACGGACATTTGGCTAAGCTCCACGTTCAAGCGACCGATGAATTGTATCAAGGCCAAGGAAATACCACTTGGAGGAGAACATATGTACGAAGTGTTGCGACATGGGTTGAAAGATTAGCGACTTGGCCTATAGACTTCAGTGTTGATCCACAAAGCTGGAAAGACTGGGGAATGGTCCTTCTTCGATTTATCCCGGCATCGTTTGTGTTGTCTTTGCTTGTAAGTTTCCGCAACCATTTCATTGTACCTCCCCTCCTATCGTGTGTCTTCAGTACCTCTTCTTGCAACCGTTTACTAACAATGTTAGATATTCTCTCCCGGAGAACCCCCAGTATACTATGGGCTTCGTTACGCCCCTTTCGCATACAAATTCCATGGCTATCCCAAGGCTGCACGCAACCAACTGGAAGACGAAAAGAGCAGAGGTTCATCACGTACAATCGGGCTGGCCAATCAAGTCATCGACCGCATTCTCCGTCCTCAATACCTCTGTTTTTTGAGAAACCCGGAAGAAGCAGCGCTCCATGGTGCCGACCCGATGCTTGTTTCAACGTGGCAATCTCAGCATCGCGGCGCCAAAGTACTGAAGTATCTTTTCATCGCTTATTCTGCGGAACAATTCAACCACTCATCTACTGAGGATATGGAGGCTCTACACTTGATTGCCGAAAAGGCTACAAGAGCAGCTGGATTGCCGGCTTACTGGGTTGCCTGCTCTTGCATGCCTGATCACAACGATCTAGAAGAACATGTAAGTACCCTCTAACCCATTGTTCATTTGAAAACAAAAAACTAACTTTGCATTAGGTCTACCGCATTAGCGACATCATGAGAGGAGCTGAGGCCATGGCAATTGCAGTTGGAAACTCTTCGACGGGGAGATCTAGTTTGGCAACGGATGATCTTCTTCGGAACTGGGGAAAACGCATGTGGACTTTCCCAGAAGTTCTTCTCAGTCAAGGTAGTGAGATTCAAGTATACACCCGTGGTGGGAAGCTCGACAATCCCTACGTTGTTCCTAAGCAACACTTCGCCCAAGAAGTATGGACCGATGCTAAATTTAGCAGACAGTTGATTGATCATTACGAGGGTACTCTGGGACTGAGTCGCCTCGAATTGGTCATCATTGCCTTGCAATGCTTGCAGTCCAGACAGACTACACAATACTTGGCTGGTGACCATGCTTATGCCCTCATGGGACTGCTTCGCACAAGGCCCAATGTTGATCACAGCGATACAGCTTTCCAGGCATTTGCGAGGTAAGCGAAATCTGCAAGGAATAAACTTAGATCAATTACTGACCCACTTCAGACTTTCCCTCATGAATGATAGTGACCTTCTACTCGAAAGATTGATCTGCACTCTACCAAAAAGTCCAAACCAACCCTGGTATGAGATGAGTGACTCTTACGACAGCAGTTTGTGGGACATATACCCAACTTGCCAAGTTTCCGGAGTTGGTCACGACGACTCTGTTATAATCGACGGCGCGTACGGGACAAGTATTCGCTGGAAATCATTCCATCGAATTTGGAACCAAAGGAAAACAACCTGGGGCCGCTGGGTCGCTTGGCAATTAGTGACAAACTCCTCAACCTTTGCAATATTGGGCTTTACTTTCTTCGGCCTCGGTGTGCAACAGAAGAATGTATACGACGCGGCTATGAACGGATCCAGCTATCGTTCCAGCAGTTCCAGCAGCTCCAGCAGTTCGAGCAGTTCGAGTAGTTCTAGCGGTTACTACGGCAAGCGAGCCAGTGCATATGGGACGACAATGAGCGACGGTTCAGGCTTCATAGGTGCTGGAATAATGCTCCTTATCCTTGGTTTTACTGCTTGGTTCCTCGCTCCTCGTCTCCTTCAAATCATCCTAGGCGGAAAATTCTGGAATGTTCAAGCTGCCGTCTTTGGATTCGAAGGGTATCTCAATCTCCCCACCATTGAAAGATCCATTTTTGGTGGAAACTTTGGACGATTGAGTTGGTCTACAAATGGCTCGCCGCTTTCTCGACATTGGAAGAACCAATTTGGCGAGTGTGTTGGTCAAGATCCGACTGATGACATCGAAGTTCGCAACATGGTCGAGCAGGCAAAGAGAGCCCGTCCTGGCGATCAAAGAGTATGTACTTCCTTCCCGAACTTACATATCTTGCATCGCGATACTAATTCTTTTCTCAGATCTTTACCATCATTGACACCTACTCGATGCAAGTCACCATGATACAAGCTGCCCGTCCTCCTATTGCACTTCTCATTTGCGGTTCGGAAGGTGGAATGCAGAGGGCCATTGGTTGTTCTTACGACTGGACTACGCAAACTCTCTACCGCGAGACCGTGATGAGACTTCCCACAACAGTTCTGGATCGAATGGAGAGAGTTCCAAGATTCAAGATCGGTCTTACCCGACCCAATCCACCTGCGATTCCAAGAGTCGTGCCACAATAATTGCTTCGGGGGCACCTTCTATTTATCTATGGGGCCATAATATGTTCTCACGACTCGTTTGGTGGCGTAATTGGAGTTCCTCGGAAGTAACGATGGTCACCTTTCTTCTTTTCCTTTGTTTTTCCCCTCTTAAGGAGTTTAATGTATAACACGATCTGGATGCTGGGCATATGGAACGGTTTTCCTATTTGGCGTATCTATTTACTCGAATTAATTATTCCTTCCACAATTTCCAAAGCCTTGAGTACTTTCTCTTCCGTATGTCTTCGTGTTATCAACTGCAAAGCTACCGGTGCGTTTGCGTATTTACTTGGTCCCTGGTAATACGCATCAATGTACCATTCATCCCTCTCGCCTAAAGGCTCTTTTCGCAATCGTGGGAAGTTCTCGTAGGTATCAGATGGCTGGACTGAAGTCACAGGGAACACGACAGTAGTGTGGTCCAGTCCATTCCATACTCCGGTATAACCGTCCCACCTGGTCTCGTCATGAGCTGTTGCGGCAGCGGGGTTTGATGGGGCGATGATGAAGTCGATGCCCGTCTCATTCCACATTTTTGCATAGGCTGTTTGTTGTTTAGTTCGTTCCGAGTTGATCTAAATTTGTTAGCTATGTATCTTTGCTAGCCTCTAGATCATATCTTCCTACCTTCCAACTCTCCTCGATAGTATGATGTCTCGGCGTCTCATAGGGTCCCCCTCTTAGCGCAAACTCAATACACTTAACAGGCCCCTCATTGCCCTCTCTGAAAACATCGAAGACCTCGTTTCCTCCATCTAGAAAGAACATTTGCCAAACAGTCGATTGAATTTGATCATGTAACGAAGTATCCCAATCAATAACTTCATGACCGGCCTTTTTCAACGCTTCAACCGTGGTTTTCAGGGCACGCATAATTGGAGGGTGCGGTTGAACTACTCCATCATCCCAGATGATTCCTATTTTTAGCTTTTTGGGGAGTTGTTGGTCTTTGCTTTCTGGATTCCAGGGCATACGGACAAGGGAAGGCTCATAGCGCCATGGTTCACTTGCCAAGACAACCTGGTATTTTTGTTAGATGGGTTTCGGGAGTGAGGGGAAAGTGTGTACCTCTTGGAATAATTTCAGGTCCTCTACACAATGAGCGAGAGGTCCCACAACACCAACGATGTTCTCCATGCCGCCATAGTTTCCAGCAAGTCCCGCGTGAGGATTCCTTGCGATCGCAGGTTTCAACCCGTAGATTCCCGAGAAGGAAGCTGGGACCCGGATGGAACCACCTGTTCTCATGTTAGTAAACCCTCCTATATATCTTTGTCGGGAACATTTAATTTACCCATGTCAGTTCCGATTCCCATCGCACTTCCCCTCATCGCAAGCAAGGATCCTTCACCCCCGGAACTACCACCAGAACTCAAATTTCGGTTATATGGATTTGTTGTTCGCCCATAGATATTGCTATCCGTCTCAATCGCCTATTCCTCGTCAGCTCAAATTCGCCAAAATCGCTGCAAGTCCCGGAAATAAAAACCCAACTCGTCCAAACTATACAGTTCTCAGAAACCAGAAGACATCTCAACATACCATTAAAGCCTGAGGATTAGCAGTCTTGACATGAAAAACGGCCCCAGCATCCCTCAACACCTTGACAATAAGCGCATCCTCCTTCGCAACATCATCCACCCAAGCGCTATTTCAGACCACAGTCAGTAAAATCCTCAGAAATTCTCTTCCTTCTCCTCCACATACCCTCCAAGAGAGAGAGAAAAAGAGAGAGAACTCACATAAACCCAGCAGTAGCCGGCGTCCCCCTAACCTCAACATGCTCCTTAACAGAAACCGGCAACCCATGCAACGGCCCAACCACCCTCCCCGTCCTCTCAAGAACCTCATCCAACTCCCCCGCCCTCTCAACCGCCTCATCAAAAAGTACAAGCGCCAAACAATTCGTCTATACAACCCATTAGCAATTTCCCTCTCCCTCCCTCTCCCTCCCAAAAACTCATTCAAACCCCTCAAAACCATCCACAAAAGAGAAAAAGAAAAACATACAACTTGATGCGCAACCACACTCCTCTTACAAAACGCCCTCGCAACTTCCACCGCCGAATACGTTCTATCCGCTATTTTGGGTAGTAACTCATATGCATTTAATCCCGTGATCTCTAATTCCCGATTACTCAACACCCCTGATCGCGCCGGGAGATCCATCACGTATTCCTCTGGGGTCTTGGGCAGGAACTCGGGGGGGACGAGGTAGGAAGGGGGGAGGGCGGAGGTGATGCGGGATTGGGCGCGTTTGGCTACTTCGCGCCATGAGGGTTTGGGTTGCCAGAGGGTGGGGGTGGGTTTTTGTGCTGTCATTTTGGATTGGGGTTTTGAGGGGGAGGGGAAATTGTCAGAAGAGTAAATGGACGTGAGTTGAGTGAGTGGAGGATGAAGGTTTGGATTTACTTGTATATAAGGCCGATCATGCTGTGGGCTGAGATTTAGGTCGTTTGTGGATGCTACCTCTGCACCCCCACTTTCGAAGTTAAGATTCCCGTCTTGTCTCGTTTCCACCTTCCGGGACGGGGGTGTGGCAAATATCTCATCAAGTGGCTTGGCTGGTGTGATGGAGTATGTACCTAGTATGTAATATCTTGCCCCGCGTGAACTGTATGTCTTATTTGGGTCGAGTGGGGGATTATAATTTCATTTTGTAGAATGACCAAATTGTCGCAATGACTTCACTTATGATTTCTACCGTTCGGTACTCTAGACCAGACTTTTATGCTTGTATAAAGTATGGTTCGAGACAGTAATTTCATATTCAAATTCTACAACCCTCCACCCCCATCCCTAAACTCCTCAATTACACTCCTCGGCTTCGTATAAACTATCGGACTTGTATAATCATAAGGTAAATGAAACACTCTCGGCCCAACAATCTCAAGCCCCCGTTCGGTCACCCAAATAGGATGAGGTGCAACAATCATAACCGTGACTTTCAATCCGTACCTATATCTATCATCAGCTCCCATCTCCAAGTCACTCATAGATTGGGGAAATGGAACATACCGATATTCCTGCGTCCCAATATTCTCACCCGTCGAAACATCAAGGAGGAAAATCAGGTCTGGGACTGTTGCCAAAACCTATAGAGGGCAACGTTAGTAAAACCGACCTCGTGTCTTATCAAAGGAGGGAGAGAGTATTACTGTTTCTACCCCAGCCTCATCCCTCCCAATAACAGCCAGATTCTCATTCTTAAATGGTATGTGAACCTCGGCGTACCCATTAGCACGATCCGCCTCATTCTCCATCTCATTCTCGCTTAGCCTCTCAATAACGACTTTCCCCACACTATGCGCGGAGGTGGTAATACTACTCTCCACACTCCTAATTTTTCCAGTAAATATTCTTCGGGCACTTTTACTGCCTCCACACTCTTCGATGATCCTGTCTGTAACAGTGGAAAGCGAAGACGTTTGCTGAGCGATTGAGACGACGCGTCCGAGCCTCCAGGCTAGCGAATAGGAGTTTGGGATTCCGGTGCGTTGGACTTCGGGGCCGGACATGGGTTTGGATACGCCGCCCGCTGCGATGCTACCGACTTGTCAGTAGGGGAGAGGGAGATAGGAAATAGGAAATGGTTGGGGAAAGAAGATTACTTACCCCATGCTGAATACGGCTGTTCCTATCGCCATACTAGCTGCTGCTTGATCAGGTTGATTTGCAGGAATAACATGGTTCACTCCCGTCCCACTGCAAAGTGTTACAGGTAGTAATTCATTGATAGAATTGGCAGTAACATATGGCGAACACATTTCGAAACTCGGGTATGCACGTCCTAAGCTTCTTAGCGGAGGCACTCATTTAGAAGGGGTGGAACTCACCCATGAAATCAGCATCCACAGTTGGGATATTGTAGTATTTCGAACTTCCCCATTCCAGAGGCTGAAGACCATTGCTGCCTCCTATCTCTGTTGCGAGCATCGTGGTATACTTGAGGGAAAGGAGTTTGGACATTTCGGCTAGTGCATGGAGCATCAAGTCTCCGCCCGGGCGTTCATTGCTCACTGCTGGCGTTCCTACAGCGGCGATGGGTGGTAACATATCGTCTGGGGTCAAACTCTCGAGAGTTCGAATCTTCATGGTATGACCCTCTTGGAGCAATTGTGCAAGCTCTAGATAGACCCCGTAAGGTGACCCTCCTCCGCCAGAACCGAGCATGTAGCATCCGATTGAGATGAAATCCAGGTCCGTCTTTGATAACGACCAAATACCATTAGCATCCACTGAGGGCTTATATGTTGCCAAATCAATTTTCTCCTCTGTTTCAACAAATGTGTTTTCTGGAATCTGATGGATTTTCGTCTCCTCGTACAACTCTTCCTCAGCTACTGGATCCTCTTTGAGCATTTCTTGACGAGCTCTCCCATGATCCGCTGCACAAGCAACATCAACACGAATGTTGACTTTCCCGTCAGAGTATGGAATACCAGTTGCTTGTTCATTCAGAACAGTTACTTGGTTTCGATCACCACCTCTCGATACGGCATTGTCGATCGCTAATGCTTTTGCCTTCGCAATCTCAACGCTCGTATCATCGGTTTTGACAACGAACTCGGAACTTCCTGATATTTTTGCCATCGCTGCTCCAATTGCGTTTGCGACACCGGCATATTCTGGAAGGATGATCTTGTCAACACCGTCGATTGAGTCCGGGCAGAGAATTGAGCCTCCTCCTACTAGAATCACTGAACATGGCTCGGGGGAGAATTTCGTTCGATCAATAGTGACTTCAAGCATTCGTTTTATGGCTTCTTTGGCCTTTGCGACAACCGACTCTGGTAAATTTACTTTGGTCGTCCCAATGTTCGCTCCGGATGAAGCAGCAATATCAGTTGCAGTCATAACATTTCCACTAAAACATAACGCCTTGGACAAGATATCATGACCAACGCTTTCCGGCCCAACAGATACTTGCTTCGCATCCTCGGAGACACGAACGAGAGAGCCTCCACCTAAGCCTATGCTTTCGACTGAAGGAATCTCCAAATTGATTTTCACGCCCGCCAAGTCTGTATAGCTCTTCGCTAGGCGAGGGTAACCATTTTTGAGCAGATACCCAACATCAGTTGTAGTGCCACCAATATCAACCACAATGCACCCATTTGGGCCAATTTGATCACCTGCTAATAATGCAGCACCTCGAATCGAATTGGTAGCTCCTGAAGAGAAGATTCGAATGGGGAATTTCAAGGCTTCAGAAAATGTCAAAAGGTGGCCTTCGTTAGACGAAAGATAAAGAGGACATTGGAGTCCTATTCTTCCCATGGCACCGATGAAGGCGCGAATTGTCCTTCGTGCGAAATTGAGGATAGAAGCATTCAGGATTGCGGCGTTTTCCCGAGCGAGCAATCCGGCTCCGGCCACTTGGTGTGAGCAGACGATGTTTACCAATGAACCCAGTTCGGCTTGGATTATTGCTTGAACCTATTTCTCGTGAGCTTGAGACATAAGGAAAAAATGTGTAATTCTTTACCTTTGCTTCCTGGTGATGGTCTTTATCCATAGGAGACCCAATCCCCACAATGACCACATTTTTCAACCCCTTCTCCCTAATAATTTTCACCTGCTCTTTAACGGCATCTTCCTCAACAGGTGCAATCTCCCCTCCATCAATATTACATCCCCCGGGAATAATCGCCGTATGCCCATCAACAATCCTCCTCAACCCCTTGGGCCAAGCAGAAAAAGTCGGTTGGCCAGCAGAGAAATTAAACGAAGCAAGTCTTAGAACAGCAACCTTCTCCACCCGGGAAGAATCGCGCTCAATAATCGCATTTAAAAAATGAGTCGTCCCAATAGCCAGGGCAGCAATCTTCTCCGGTGGCTCTTGAGATTTATCCAGGAGAGCTTGGAGGGTATCTCGGACGCTTAGCGTGACATTTGAGGTTGTTACCGCTTTGTTGGAAGCGAGGACGGAGATTTTGCTACCATCTGAGATTCTGAGGAGGACGGAGTCGGTGTTGGTCCCTTCATATCGTCAGCCTTCTCTTTCTTTCCCCCTGGGTGGAATTTTGGTCTTTTGCTCACCGCCCACGTCAATACCAATGATCAGCGGATTGGGATCAGACATTGCGGTGCAGCTGGCAGTTGATGGAAGGAGCGTCAGAGCGTGGGAGATGGCGGATTCCTTGGAGATAATCTTATCTTATCTGATCCGATGATTGGAAAAAATCTTTCCATCTTTTCCCTGCCGCAGCCAATCGGGGGGTGTGAATAGGGCCCCACCTTTTTGCCAAGAGTGGGAAGAGCCGGGCCGGGCTGTCGTCATCCCCCCTTGATGAAAAGGGAAGCCACTGAAAAGTTCATGAAACACGTTGTAGATAGGTACCTACCTACTTACCTTCGTACTCGAGGATTGTAAGACAAAGTAATACTGTAACATTGCAGGAGAATTTAAGGTAAAATGCCTTTTTACTTGCGTAACCCCCCGACTATTTCCATATACTGACTATCCTGCTTCCCGTCAAGAGTCCGTTAGGTTCGGTACTCGTTTTCTATCAAAAGTGACACGTAAAAGGTACTACCTATAGATCCGTACAGGTACCTACTTTGGTAGGTATTCCTCTGACCCCGCTTCCCTTGGCATTCCGCTCCGGAGAAGGCTTCCAAGAGACACCCCCAAACAAGTTCAAACCTGCAACGACTTCGCATCCAATTCGCTCACCATATTATCCAGTTACCGAAACGTGCCATCCTTATCTCTCAAATTCGCAGTACTACATCGAGAATCTGCAGGTATACATTCCCCTCCAATCTGCTAACAAAAAGGGCCAGAGTCCATGCCATTTTAGCTCCTGTCCGGTTCTACTTCTTTCGGTGTTGAGGAGAATTTGTTCAAATTCTCTCAGGATGGCGAAAATACTCAAGATGTTGGAAATCAAGGACGATGCCTACACGGGTTTCCAAACTAGTATCTGGTATAATCCCGATATTGCTCCGTTGCCTCCGAAGAGGAGAACTTGGAGTCATATTGATTACTTTGGGTTTACTGCTGTTTCCAGGTGAGCCAGGAAAATCTCCTTCCGAACCTCTGAGGGAAACCTCACGTGCAACCTCAAATACATAGGTTCTAACATCATTTAGTTTATGTATCACAGCATGGACCGGCTCAGCATCCCTTCTATCCCTAGGTTTAACTGTAGGAATGACCATTGGAGTTGGTCTCGTCTCAAAAATCTTCATTGCTCTTCTCGCCATTGGCAATGGTTGGCTTGGTGCTGAATGGCATGTTGGATTTACCGTCGCCCAAAGAATTACTCTGGGGATGTACGGCTCCTTCCTCGGGATTTTAATCCGAATTATTCTCAGTGTGGTCTGGTATGCTAGTCAAGCATGGCTGGGTGGTCTATGTGTCACAGCAATGCTGAGTAGTTGGAGCGCCGACTTCCTGAATATGAAAAACACGCTCGCTCCTAGTGCGCACATGGTCACACGGGACTTTATCGGATTCATACTATTCCAGGTTATTTCCGTGCCATTCATGGTTTGTTAAAACACCACACAAGACTTATTAACTTTCTCTAATAAATGACAGTTAATCCGACCCGAAAAAGTGCGAATCCCAGTCGCATTTGCAAACATCTTCACAACTTGTGTCATGATCGGAATCACCATCAAAACCTGCAAAGAAGCAGGCGGCGTCGGTCCCCTCATCCACAAAGGCACAGAATACTCGACATTATCCCCAGCATGGGCATGGTTCTACGCCATCACCTCAACCGTAGGCGGCATCTCCTCCGGCATCCTAAATCAATCAGACTACACCCGTTTCGCCGTCAAACAAGGGCATCAAGTCCCCGGTACAATCTTTGGCCTCTTTCTCGTCGGAACACTCGTTCCTATCTTGTCGATTTTAACTGCCTCTGCATCGGTGGAGATCTATGGCGAAGAACCATTTTGGAATCCACTTACCCTTGTCATACAATGGATGTTGGATGACTATTCGCCTGGAAATCGGGCGGGGGCATTCTTCTGTAGTTTGGCTTTTGTTATCAGTCAGCTGGCGGAGAATATTTTGGGGAATGGATTTGCTGCTGGGATGGATCTGGCGGGGTTGTTTCCGAAGTATATCAATATGCGTCGGGGCTGTCTCTTATGTGCAATCCTCTCTTGGATTGTACAACCTTGGCTATTTTACAACACTGCTTCCATATTCGTCGCTGTCATGGCTTCGTTTTCTGTCTTCCTCGCACCGCTTACGGGGATTATGTTGGCGGATTATTTTGTTATCCGGAAACAGAGGATTCAATTGCATCAGTTGTATACTGGTTCTGAAGAGGGGGCATATTTCTACACCGCTGGAGTTAATTGGCGAGCGATGGTTTCTTGGGTAGTTTGTTTTACACCAGCCATCCCTGGGATGATCGCTACTCTCAACCCGACGGTCATTCTAGGTGATGGAATAATGAATTACTACCGCGGAAATTATATTTTCGGTAAGCTCACCGTCCTCCACTTCTACCCCCCATCATCTACTCACATACAAAACAGGACTCCTGGAAGGCGCAACCCTCTACATGATCCTATGTCTCATCTTCCCAATTAAAGGAGCGGGATTAGAGGATGACCAAGATTATTACGGAACCTTTGATCAGGATCAAGTTGAACGAAGGGGGATTACTGCTTGGAATGGACCGAAGAGGAATGATGAGAATGAGGTAGGTGGCGATACCCCGACTGTTGTTTAACTCTTTTCCGTTGATATTTTTCTTTGGTGTGTGTACTGATTTCGGATTGGGGCTTGGAGCCTTTACTTTCTTGATGTTTTGATTTAGGTTCTAGGGAATTTTCCTTTCTGAGAGGGAAATGGATGAGAGGGAAAATGGGGAGGGGGATTTGAGATAGTGGTTTTCATGATGTATTACATCTATTGTTCAGTTTGCAAAATTTTAACGTGAAACAATTGCAACAAATAGAGCCCTGAGAAAGGCCGTAGCTGGAGTTAATGAGAGCCAGACACTTACAACCGCCACCCCCACCCCCTAGCGTCTTAGTCTTATACCTAGTGTCTACAAACAACTCCTTCCATAATCTCAAAATCCACTATCCTCTTCCTACCAAGCAATCTAGAGATTCACGTTAGAAAGTCTAGGTATTTCCTCCTCAAACACGTGACAACACATACCCCCGGAACAATATTATCTTTTACAATGATTAAGAGCGTTAACTTACAAGCTTCATTTGATTTCTAATCTCTAATATCTATATCTTTAATTATAGGTTCTATTAGACGAATTTATGTTGGATCGAGTAATAGTTGTTTACCTAATGTATTTATATATATAGATCTTGATTAGAAACTAAAGCTTCACAAGACAACTTATATTGTTATTTGTTTATAACAATGTTTAGCCTTTAGAGAGACTAGGTACCCTCTTTTTAGTAGTTGATCCTATATGTTAGGACTCAGACACTTCCTTTAGGTATAGGTAGGCTTGGTTTAGGTAATTATTTTATAGTTTTTATTAAGAGACAAGACCAGGATTGTTGCTTGGTTTCGTAAGAGGCAGCCGCCACTATAAAAAGAAATATCCAGAGGTCACGTGATCAGAGTTCCAGTGGAAAAGGGCCTGACTCTCCAGGGCTGGAAGCTCACGACTCTTCTAACCTTTCATGAGTCTTCTTGTGCGAACCTTTTTCTGCAACAATCTTGTGTGAGGGCGAGTAGTGGATGAGTCTACACCTGCTCAGTCTACGTCTGCTCAACTGGGTCTGACGCGATCGCGGTCGTACATTGCGTTCCAAGCGCCCAACATCGTCGCGACCAACAATTACCAGTCAAAGAGCGCCTCTCTAACGAGCGTTACTATAGCCAAGATACTCTCTGCTGTGTCGCAAGAAATATGAGTCGAGTCTGTATTGATCGCAGAGGGTGAATAGATTCAAGTGACTCAGACCGAACTGGAATTGGTGAGGGGCCTTCCGATTCGGGTTTCTACGGCAAATGAACGGGATCAAAAAGCCCCGCGTATTTCTTTCCCCCTTGAGACAAAAAGATAACTATTTTTGAGCTTTTGAACAAAGGAAAAGTCGTTGCTTTTTTAAGTTTTACCTCAAATTACACTTCACAAACCACGAGAAGCTACCTAGGTACCTTTTCCACCATCATGGACGAGTCTGAAACCACGATCCTCTGCTCTAGCAAGCAAACGAGGTTTGATATCAAGAATCCTGTTTATCAAGAGGTAAGGGAAACCAACTACGTAATACTCGTCAAATTGACATGGATCTAGCTCGATATCGAGGGTTTAAATATCACCGTTACATCTGCCCCCGCAAAAAATGCACCAAAATCCAAGGGTAAAGCGAGGGCGGAAGGGCTGGAGATTTTGTCAGGTGCAAGTCTGAAGCTCAAGGCCGGGATACACTATGCTTTAATTGGTCGAAATGGCACCGGAAAGTCGAGTGAGTGATGTTGTATTGTAGATGGATTTCTCGATGTGGGAAAACTAACTGTAAATTTTAGCATTGCTGAAGGCTGTTGCCCAGAAACTGATTCCTGGAATCCCACTTCAGACTAGAATATCTATTCTTCAGCAGACGGATGCAGATAAGGCATCAGGTGACACCCCGAGTTCATCAGCTGCTGCACCTTCATTGAGGCCACAATTATCGATTTTAGAGGAAGTGATTGACAAAGCTACTTCAAGAAACGAGATTCAGCAAGAAATTGATGGTAATTCATGATTCAGAATCTCATGAATATCAAACATCAACTAACAATTTACCAGTCCTCGTTAAAGCGATCGAAGGACAAGAATCTCCGCTGGCTCCTCTCAGGGCTTTTAGACAACTTCATCATGATCGTTTGAAGAAGGAATTGTTTGAGCTCGACAAGGATGCTCGTCTTCGAAGTGGTACCCGGGGAATGGCTGCTCGAAAGGCTCTAATTGCTTTTGAAAAGAAAGTTGCAGACTCTGCTGAACGGTAAAATGGTCATCTAAATCGGGATGCGCTTGGTACTAATTCCAGTGTCTAGACTTGCACAAAAAGATGAAGACATCCCAGAAGCAACCGTACAAGAAGAGACTGCCGAAGCAAGTGATCTTCTCGCCGATCTTCAATCCCAAGTCGAGCCTGCCAGAATAGCCGATATTGAAAGTAAAGCCAAAAATATCCTCACTGGTCTCGGTTTTCCAAAAGCCAACTTTGACAAGCCAGTCTCCACTCTATCAGGAGGATGGCGAATGCGGACCAACCTTGCAAGTGTTCTCCTCCAACCAACCGATATCCTTATTCTCGACGAACCAACAAATTTCCTCGACCTATTGGGCATCATCTGGCTTGAGCGATATCTGATTCAGCTCCGTGACTCTTCCGATCCACCTACCGTCGTTCTCGTCTCTCATGATCGCGATTTCATCAATGCAATTTGCCAGGAGCTGATTATCCTTCGTGATCACGTACTCACTTACTTCCGTGGTTCACTAACAGCATTCGATAAATCCATTCGTGACAAGCAGAAGTATCTCACGCGTATGCGAGATGCTCAAGAGAAACAAAAATCACACATGCAAAATACCATCCAGCAGAATATCAAACAAGGCAAAGCGGCTGGCGATGATAACAAACTGAGGCAAGCGAAATCCCGACAGAAAAAGTTGGATGATCGGATGGGCATGCAGAAAAGTGCTACCGGCGGACGATTCAAGTTGAATCGGGACCTGGCGGGTTACCACTTCAGCAAGAGGGATGAGATTGAGATACCGGCCAATGAAAAGGGTGTCTCTATCGTCCTTCCTATGGCTCCTGATTTGAGATTTCCCGGTCCCTTGGTTTCCTTGGAGAATGTAACTTTCAAGTACCCCGACGCAAAGGTACGTTTACTCCTTTCTCTCTCGCCCAGATAACCACTAACACTCACCACCCAGAAATCTTCAACCCCAGTACCTCCAATTCTCTTAGAGATCAACCTAACAATCCACACCGGCGACCGTCTTGGTTTCATAGGCCTCAATGGAGCCGGAAAATCAACCCTCATAAAACTCCTCACCGAAACAACAAAACCCACCAAAGGAACCATCACCCGCCATCCCCGTCTCCGATTAGGATATTACTCCCAACATGCAGTTGAAGAACTTCAACAACTCGGTATCGCAGATGCGGAACTCACTGCTCTCTCCCTTCTCACAAAAGAAATCGACACCGACTCCGACGGAAATGAAAAACTAGACGAAGGTGAAATCCGCGGTTTGTTAGGAAGTCTAGGATTACCCGGTAGGACGGCAAGTGACGTCCCCCTAAGAAAATTAAGTGGTGGACAACTTGTCCGACTTGCGATTGCGAGACTAGTGTGGAAGAGTCCGCAGTTACTTGTGTTGGATGAGATTACGACGCATCTTGATTTTCATACCGTGACTGCGTTGGCGGAGGCGTTGTGTGGGTGGAATGGGGCGGTTGTTGTGGTGAGTCATGATCGGTACCTTGTGAGGAGGGTTGTGGAGGGGGTTAAGGATTCTGAGAGGGATGATGGGGATGGGGATGGGGATGGGGATAGTGAGAGTGAGGAGGATGAGGAGGTGGAGTTGAAGAGGAGGCGGTGCGTGTTTTTGTTGAAGGGGGGTGGGATGAAGGTTTTGCAGAGGGGGGTAGGAGAATTTGAGGAGAGCTTGGAGAGGAGGGTCGAGAAGTTGCTTGCTTCTTGATTTGGTGGGCTGTGAACTTCATGTAGTTGTGGCCCTGCTTCGATCCCGGGGCTTCAAATATCCTGTTTCTCTGGAAGGCAGAGCAATAGAAGCCCATTAGTGGTGGAGACGGGAGCCAGGCCCCCAGAAACCAAGATTAATTTTGTTGTACCGGGTAACCGGGTTATTGGAAAGCAGCTCCAATACGAAGGTTGATGCTATTAGTGGCCCTGCGATGAGATGGGATCGTAACCTTTTCCTCGTCTTCGCTGGAGAGGTGAACAATGTAATATAGTGATTGGTGGTACAGGTACAGTGCGTGCTGCTGTGGGTGAAGGCTGCAGTGCCGTTGCCGTTTGTGGCCCTGCCACCCTTCCTGCTCCTTCGTCTTTTTCTCATCTTCAGTGGAAGTCAAAACAATAAAAGACTGTGATTGGATGCACTCGAAGGAGGAGGCGGGGGTGGTGGTCCTAAAGTGGAGGGGTGAAAGATTCTGACGCTGGCTTTACAAGTACAGCCTCTGTTGCTACTTCGTCCCAGGGCAAATAAACGTTAAACAAGGGGTGTCAATTTGTGGCTTTCCCGGGGGTTTCGAGGTAGCATAAAGTGGCTATTACCCAATTGGAATAACGTTTATTACGCCTGGGACGAAGTAATAGGCAGGATGTAAGGGAAGCTACTAGTGTGTTGCAGGGTATTTTGCAAGGTATTTTGTATGTGATTTGATCAACCTCCAGGATTCAGGGATTACGAAACTTCTTGTCTACTCTTACCATAGGCTGTACAGCTAGCAGGGCGGCGGGATGTTAGAAGTGCGCCAGTGGCCCTGCACGGGAGCTCGGAGGCGCGAAAGATTTCTCATCTTCTCTGGAAAGGAAAACTATATGAGACGATGATTGGAAGAGGGACCTCGGTGAGGAGGAGGCTCTGCAAGGGCGTAAATGAGGGAAATGAAAGTTACTCGGGATGTGGCCCTGCCCTTGGGAAAGGAGCCAGAAGGTTTCTCGTCTTTTCCGGGAGTGAGAACATTAGGAGTTTGTAATTGGTGGAGGCACCAAGAACTGTGTCTAGACCACGTAAGTCCGCATGAGGCGGGGGAGTCGGGCAGGTCGTGTTACATTGTGGCCCTGAACTTGTTTATGCGCTATATCTTGTCTTCCCCCGAAGGTGTGGCATGAGAAGAAGAGAATTGGAGGAGATAGCAAATCCTTGCATAAGCAGAGCATGGTGCATGAAGGATTGTGGCCCTGCTATTGTTCTCACAGAAGAAATATTCTTGTTTCTTCTGGAGAGCTGAGCATTGCAATCAATTCATTGGTGGATTATCGAGCCTCTCTTTGAGCCCGCAGCGAGGCTTAGAAGGCAGCACGACAGGTTGAACTGCGGATTTGTAAAGATTAGACGAATTGAAAATGATTCTCGCTTCTTCACTTGGAGTTGCAGTGTGAAACGACGGTAGATGGTTAGGTATTGGAAGTTGTAGTCAAAGCCTGTGAGCATAATGACTATGCCTTTGGATAATTGGCTAAAGATTCATAGCAAGATTGATGAAGTGGCAATGTGCAAGTAAAAGAAACAAGAGATTATGTGTATTGAGCTACGATAGTTGGTCGGACGGGCTTGAAACAGAATTTGCCTTATTCGATGATCATGATGGTAAGTGTGTGTATCAGCTCTGGATAGTGGGACATTGAAAATCATCAAGTCGTACAACCAATGCGAGGTGGCCCTGTCCCGACCAAGTGATCCCACACATTTCCTCGTTTTCTCTAAGGGTGATAGCATTCCGAGATCGTAATTGGTCCTAAATAGAGGCGCAGAAGTGTTGTGGCCCTGAATTACTGAGGGTACGAACCTCTTTTCTTGTGTTTCTTGGAAGGTGTAGCATCTAAAGCAGGTCATTGGAGGGTTCACCGAAAACGCCCGTCTGCCTTGGTAAGCAGCCAGCCTGGTTTGATATATTTCTCTTTCTGGAATTTCGATCACGTCTGCCTCGAGTCAAACTTCCCTTCAATCTATTCCTACCAATCATTCTTTTGTAAATCTATATCTTATAGAGAAGACAAGACAAAATGTTATTTGAAAAGTTACTTCAGGGCCACCTCCGGGGGCTTCTCCGGGGTGAAGAACATCTAATTGGTAGAAGTGCAAGATATCCTGGAGGGTCCGCTTATCCATATGCTACAGCGCCTCAAGAAGACTTCGCAAAAATATCCAAAATCTAGAAATACCTCTCTAACTTTAAATAATTAATGACCTAAAACTAACCTCTTTTCATAAATAGGTACAGTTCAGTCTTTAGCTTCACAAAGGTGTCAAATTCGGCCTCTCGACTGTTTTCACCAGCTGGTGGAGGGATTCAGTGAGAAGTTAAAAAACTAATGCACGTGGCCCTGAATCAGGTGAATATGCAGTGAGCTTTCTTCGTCTTCTCCAGGACTGATAACATTAGGACAATTTCATTGGTATGCATGCTCACATGAGGTGCAGGAAGAAGTGTGTAACATTGTGGCCCTGGGTAGTTCTGCTCGTATTTATCTTGTCTTTCCTGGAAAGTGTAGCATAAAACGAAGAGGTTTAGAAAGAATCGTTACCAAAGATTGTTGCCGATGAATATATCGAATTCAATATATAGCTTGATCGGAAGTGCTCTGAGACCTAGGTAGGCTGTGTATATAATAAACGTCTAAAGATTTCTTTTTGCGTCTTCTTTTAGAGGTTTAAGGGTAGTAGTATCTGGGCATTTGGGGGTTCGGGTAAAATGGAATGCTTGATGTAGTGACATGGGTGAGCCCAGAGTGTTATGGGCTCTAAGATCTATGAAAGGGGTAACTCGGCTGTAAGATTAGTATATTTTTTTGTTGGCAGATGCAACTTTAAGAGCGGGTCATTGGAGGAGTCATTGGAGGACAAGTAGAATGTGTTCGTTGAGAGCCCACAGCCCCTGCAGCGAAAATGTTGCCCTGACATCCCTGAGATCATACTCAGAATTCTCGCATTTCCTTGAAGGCATGGCATTAAAAGAAGGTAATTGGAGCAGGCAGTATTGGTGTGCAAACTATTTGGGAGGCCCCGGAGATTTCCTTGTTTTTTCTAAAAGATAGAACAATCGAAAACGATGATTAGAAGGGAAGGATCAAAAAGCCACAATTGTGCAACCCTAATGGGGGGAAGAGTGGCCCTGTTGGCGGAGCATTTTTGTTACAAGAATCCCGGTTTCCTTAGAGAGTTAAACATTGAAAGTCTTTGATTCGTTCAACTTTTTATACTCCGTATAAGAATAATAGCTCCAAGTCTAAATAAAACCTTTGATAGGTTTTAGACATCTACTTCGAAGGAGAGCTGGAAAGTATTTAGCTACTCACTTTCGGAAGACAATTCATCCAGCACAGACCAGTCCAGGTCTTCAAATTCTGGAAATTGAGAATATACCGAGGTAGGTAGTGCATCGCCAAAGCTACTAATATTTGCAGTCATAGCATCAACCGGAGGTGCTGGCGTGTTATTAGATATTTCGAGTTCTCGGGCGTACTCTTGGGCACGAACAGGCTGAAGGCATTTCTGACCTGGATTAGAATTGAAATGTCTTGCCAGAGCATCAGCACGTGTATAATTCTTCCCACAGCCCCACTTTAGTCCATTTTCAAGAGTTCCATTGCAAACGAAAGTGTTTCCTCGAGTATGAATGGCTCTGTGTCTTTGGCAGTCTTTCACTCTTGCAAATCTTCGCTCGCAGAAGCCACAAGCGAATGGGCGCTCTCCCGTATGAGTTCTGATATGTTCCTCTAGAGTTCTTGCTCTTGTGAAGTATTTCGAACATGAATCGCACTCAAAATCTGTCTTCTTCTCTCGTCGTTTTCGTTCAGGCTCAAATCTAGGCGGGGCATTGGGTTTTCGCTTCGGTTTAGGCTTAACAAATATTTCGACTTTGGCATCCACATGATTCTTCTTAGTATGTTTCAGAAGAGCCGCTTCGGTGCAGAAACCTGTCTGAGCTCTACTGCATCCTTCTTCTTTACAGCAAAATGGTCGCTCATGATGTTGAATATGCTCCTCGCGTAGTCCGCTATCCTGAAAGCCTTCATGGAAGTAATAGCATTGGTGCCTGGGACATAGGAACATGTTCTCTCCGTAGAACCTTGCAAGGGTCGCAGATGAAGCTGGATCCTGACCTTGAAGTTCATCTTCTAAACTCTTTCGAGCTACCTTGACAATATGTCCGAGTTCCCCCAGTCCAGCAAAAGAATCATCCATTTGGCGAAGGTGTTTTGCATGAGCGATGAGCATGATAAAGGTTTCGAAACTCGAAAAGTGATTGGCTCCTTTACAATTTTCTCTAAGAACTGAAGTCGAAGGCAGATTCCGAAGACAATTTTGCATATCATAATTCTCTTCTAGGCCGTAGTGATCATAAAAGATTTCACAGATAGAGGACATGTTTTCGAGATCGACCAAGTCAATAGGCTGTAAAGTCTCTAGGTAAGCCTGCAAGTGATCGACCCAATGTAGCACGGCATAATTGTGGAATGCAAAGAAGCCGCTCCTGACTTCGTCGTGGATTTGTTGAATATTTTCCAGCTGGTCAACATCGAATGCTGGTAGTGTAAGGTATTCCAAACACATGGTTGCGATCTTCCCCTCAGCTTCCGGGAGGCGTATATGACTACCTTGAGCTAAATATCTTGATTCAAATCAGCTCATACAAAGTCTTCAACACATTGTCAACTCACATCTTTGCGGAAGTATGAACCAGCTCTATGCGATCGCCGGCAAGTTTCTCAACTAGTGAACCACAAAGATCTTTGATATCGACGACTAATTGGCGCTCTTCAAAATCTACAGTCTCCTGTTCCAGATCAATGGATACAGCCCCTTGGATCTCAGGCCATGTTAGCGGCCTTTTAGCAGTGACCACCCATCCCAAAATCGTCATCGCTTGATCGCGCTCGGATGTATTTTCGTTATTTTCAATCCTCTCCACTATTCTCTCATATCTGCGATAGCTGTTAGTATGTTGAGCCTTGAATGAAATTACATTCCCAAATCTTACGCTTGGTTGAGACCTGTCGGAAACTCATTAGGCGACAGGGCTTCATAAAGCTTTGCTCGAGAGGTCTGAGAGTGCAGATTCTGCAAGACCAATTTTGCAAATAAAAACATGCCTTAATCGTGTTAGTGGAGCACAAATTGCAAGCGCCTATCATTATACCTTCCGCATGATCACACAAAAGGGAATGTATCACAACCCGTTTGTCCTCCGGAATCATGAATTTGCTTTGAATCTTTACGCACCAATTCCGCGCATATTCAGCAATGTCGCCGCTGTTGTCACTTTCAGTGATACGAACAACTGAAGCTTTGCGGAGCAAGCTTCGAATATCTGTTTCGGGTTGACTTGTGAACAGAGCTCTGACTTTTCCTGGTTGGCTTGTTTCTCTTATTATTGTTGTTATACAAGAAATTATTCTCTTTCTTTCCGGAAGATCGCATTCGTCTAGTCCATCGACGATGATGTGGATGTTAGTATCCTTCGGAATAGTACCAAGGCCCACGGAAAGGAGTTCGGTACAGAGTGTCTGTGACTCAAGGCTTTCTTCTCCACTGTCAACACAGGCCTCATAGAGTACTTGTAGGAGATCCGAATCTTTGCTCTGGGTGACTAGTTGTAGCAATAAAGCCCGAACTACTGCAACAAAGGTGTTTCTCTCTCGATCTTTGTATTTACAATAAAAGTAGGCGGCTATTGTATCTGGCTGTGACCGTGACTTTTCTATCACTAGTGAAGTAAGAATTGTCTTTCCTTTAACAGAGTCAGCAACGTGAAATCAGAATCGGGGTGGGTTGGAATACCCGCCCCAGGAATTCCATGTAGCCACACTAATGGTACAGTTGTGTCTTGATTGTCGTGCCATTTTGCAACTGTCGGCTTCTCCAGTATCCAAAGACCAGTAGTAGGATATTCTGTTCTCATAGAAATGCAAGCTTCATGGTCAAGTTTGACATTTCTAGCAGATAACCATGTCCGAACAGCCAGACGCTGAACATTTGTCCTAGCTAATAGTTCGGCATCGAACGCCTTTTCAGCATCAGCGCGAGCGACTTGGGAAGCCTGTATCTCAAGCACAGTTGCCTGGCTCTCAATCAACCATTTATGGCGTTGCAGATTCATTATAAGATGCTTGAATTTTGCATTGAAGTCCTTCCAGACTGCGTGGAACATTTGTTTTAAAACTAATATTTTTAGCTGGCTGACAGAGGTTCTTTTTGGTCAACATATTGAGCTGAGACATACCTGATTTTCCAAAAACTCGAATTGCTTGTTGATGGAACTCCAAAATATCTTTGTAAATCATTTCAAGAACTGTGGTCATGTGCGGGTTATTTTGAAAGACGTTCTGGTATTGCAACAGTAGAGGAATTTGCTCCGATATTTCCTGATATGCATCGAGAAGAGTATCGAAAGAATCGGCCCACGAGCTTGCAACCTTTAGAAAATTAGAAGAAATGTTTTTAAATCGATCGAATCATGAAGATCATCTGACCTGGAGGAGAAATTTCAATGGCCCCCAAACAAAAGCCAAGAATTCGGACGCGTTCAAGAACACCTCGACGACTTTTCCAAACTGATCCATTGCTTCCAAGAAACCTAAGAGTCGGGAAAACCCCATCATTTCCTTGCGTTTCTCTTGTTCTGCTTGTATATTTACAATCGTTTGTCGTACATCTTTTAGATCACAAAATTTGAAGCTATCTAGCTCAGCCTTGGTGAGACGTGCTCGGAAGTTGGCAAGAACTCGGTGGAAACCGGCAGTGGTAGAGTTTTGCGTATTTATTGTACTCTGAGTAGAAGCCATGTCGTCGTGTTTTTGAGATTTATGATATCGGTTCTTGTCCTGGGTAGTATAACGAGAGAGAGAAAAGAAAAGTTCTAGGAAGCAACCCAGAGCCTCGTTTTGGTATGAAATGCAGTTGTGGCGCAGGCGTGGCTCATCATACTGTCATACATGTAGGCAGCCCCCAAGGCATTATATGCGCTCTGGACCTCTAGAATATCGTGAAAATGTCTGGCACTTGAACAAAAACTAAAATCCCGACTGTTCTAGGTCATTTTGCGAAGACAAGTGTAGCAATGCTTCCGCAGAAGCGAGACTTTAGAAGTATCAGCACGGCGAATTACGATCAACATGTCGCCCCAACACCATTCAGCCTCGTATCAACGGTCACAAATGAGGCTCTGGGGACATGCCACCCGAACTTGCAAAAAGCTTGCTTCGGTATGGTAAGTATAACTCTGTCTCCTCTTTAGTGGCTAGTTACATGATGACAACATACTGTTTTAGTATTGACAAGTTACACAGATATACCATACTGATATCAAAATCCTTGCGAAAGCACTCATTGGTCCAAGAATAATCAATGCTGCAACTAAGCACAACGACAAGTCCAATCTTCACTTCCATCTTGATGATAATCCGGACGAAGAAGCACTGTTTATATCAAATTCCGAGGGTGAGCTGTTAGCCTCACTCAATAAGCCTACGAGTGATGCATTGCAACGAATCACATTTGAGCATCCCATCGAATTCGATGTTTATGTATCGCGATCTCTGTGGTCGAAGAATTTCGAGGCCGCCAGAATTACCGAGAAGAACTTGGTGATATCCGCCAATATCAACATCTATGGAGAACCGTCAATTTCTAGTGCAGTGGGAAAGGCTTTATCAGACTCTCATCTCTATTTACAAGAACCAATATATAAAAACCCCGAAAGGCTATACCAAAATCCACAACGTATCAGCTTTCCAGGAATAGAACCACAAGAGGAGAGAAAGGAGAACACTGAAGACTACCCCCCGGCCCCCCTTGTTGTCACTGGAAAAGACAAGGAAAACTTCAAAAACGAGTTTGCCGTAGTGTTTAACTCACTATTAAGATCCAGGTCTTTAGTTGAGCTTGATGCCGACCGCAGAATCAAAACAGTGCTTTTGCCGTAAGATTCAACTTTCCATTGCATATTGCGCGAGGCGAAAACTAACACTCACATTTCTCAGACATCAAAAAGAAGCTCTGGACTTTATCTCTCAGCGAGAATTTGGTCCCGTACCTCCACAATTCTCACTTTGGAAAAAAACCACTGATAATGGAGATGGAATATCATGGTTTGTATATGATTCTCAAAAGTTCGATGTCAACACTAAATTACAAACAGCTTTCAGCACGTAATTTCCGAAATAAGGCGGGATGAGAAACCACATGAAGGGGGTGGGGGCATCCTCGCGGATGAGATGGGTTTGGGTAAAACATTGACATTTCTGGCAGCTACGGTTGCAACGATGAAAGCTGCAACAGAATTCCAAAAAGAAACATCACCCAATGGCACAGGAACTGAAAATACCAAACATCGATCACGAGCAACCTTGGTTCTACTGCCCTCACACAGTAAGTTATCGAGAATCCGAATAAACCAAAGCTAATCACTTAGCCAGTGCTTATCAAGTCCTGGACGGAGGAAATTTCCAAGTGAGTACCAAGAATCTTCACATGCAAATTCATAATTGACAAATTCTCAGGCACGTGTTTGGTGGATTGAAAGTATGCGAGTATCACGGCCGAGGACGGGAAACCAATCCAATAACGATTGCCAATTGTGATATTGTTCTTAGTACATATCACACAGTTGCAAGCGAGGCTTCCAAGAGCAAATGCCCTCTCTTCCGAATCAACTGGTTCAGGATCGTGCTAGATGAGGGTACAATTTCTTGCTCTCACGACTCCTTGAATGATGTACACTGACTATCCCATCACAGCCCACACAATTCGAACACTATCCACAAAGCTGTTCCAGGCAGTAGCGAATCTCTCTGCAAAGCTCCGCTGGTGTGTTACTGGAACTCCCGTTCAAAATGGCCTAGAAGATCTGGGGTCGCTGGTATCCTTTCTTCGGATTCCCATGCTTGATACTCCACCAGAATTCAAACGACTCATCATCGATCCGTTAATTCGGGTCAATGGTTCGGGTTCCACAAACCTTCGAGTCTTGCTGGATTCCATTTGCCTTCGCCGGCTCAACAACTTGCTCGATCTTCCTGATGTTGACCAGAAGTGGCACATCCTTGAGTTCTCGCCTGCTGAGAGGCAACAATATGATTCAACACAAACCGAAATGTCCAATGCATTGAAACTTCAAGTAAACTTCAACAGGTCAAAAACCAACTACTTGAGTATCCTCGAGCTAGAGATGTCACTTCGCCGTCTATGCAATCACGGTACCTTCGAACCATTTCGCAACCTCATACAACAAGCTCGTGAATTACACTCTACTACAGGATTTGGCTCAACATCTTGTGACTCTTGCCAAACTGATTTGTCCGGAAATCTTCTTGTCAACAACCTTGTTAATGGACATCACACAACATGTGGACACCTCATCTGTTCCGTTTGTCTTATGCGTTTTGAAGAAACCCTTGCCATAGCCAAGCAAGACACTGATCGAATCTGCCCACTATGTGGAAAACAACTTGGTGACGATGGCCTGATACTTGATGGACCGCAATCGGGGAAGTCAAAAGGCACCCCCTTTCAGCTAGGGGGCTATTCTTCGAAGATTGACGCACTTTTGCAAAATATCGAAAGGAGTAGTGGTGATGACAAGAGGTAAAAAACACATCTCATACCGTCCCACCAACGGTTCTCCCTTAGTCCATACTAACGAAAGGCAGCATTATCTTCTCAGGCTGGACAAGAACTTTGGATCTCGTCGAGCAAACCCTTCGGGCACGTAACATATTGTTCAAAAGAATAGACGGTTCTTGTGGTCTAACACTTCGAAACAAAATACTCAAAGAATTCCGAAGCAAGCGCGAAATCCGCATTTTGATGATGACGACCGGAACTGGAGCTGTAGGGTACGTTTTCCTCTCGAATCTATCACTAACAACATTCTAACACACCTCCTTCCTTAACTAGTCTAAATCTGGCAATCGCAAATCGTGTCCACATTCTAGAACCTCAATGGAATCCCATGGTTGAGTCCCAAGCTGTTGCACGAGTCGTTCGACTTGGGCAGAAGAAGAAAGTGGAAGTTATACGATACATCGTCGAGGATACAGTGGAACAAGTGAGTCCCCAAAAACCATGAGAAAAAGGAAACAACTAACAATATATAAGACCATGCGGTCTCAACAACAGCGGAAATTGACTTTAGCGAGCTTGGGGTGGAGCAAGAAATCTAACTAGAGAGGTTTTCTTGGGAATATCACGTTTTATTCTTCAGCCGTCACTTAAATGTTGATTTTATGAGCATTTATGACTTCCATTTCATCACTACAGCTCTTACCATCCCTTCTGGGTGGTGGAAGGGTCTTCAAGTAGTTCCGGTAATTCAGCCAGGAATCTGGTCACATGTTGGTCAGCCACACGTATCACACAGCCACACCCACACTTTCTATCACGACTTCTCACCACCGAATGTCGTTCGTACTCCATAGGTTGGATACCTACCTACAGATAAATAATCCACGAGTTTTTGAAACCCACTCGTGCTTTTCCTCTTTACTCCCATCGTCTACTTCTTGCATTTAGCGTTAAGAGTTATTTTGTGGTTCATTTGACGCGCCTCGCGCGTGCGTCCATCGAGGCTTGTTTTTTTTTTATAACCACGCTCCTTGTTTTGTTCTCCCCGTCTTTCCTCTTCGAGATGAAGAGTGTAATTCGCTGCAAGTGCTGCTATAGTAATACATTCACATTTGCTCTTTTTGTTTCTAGAGCCTTGTTCTTGACGTATTCGAAGAGATTGAGTTTGCGCTGCGATCTGTTTCCAGACAAGAAACTTGGAATTCCCCTTGCTCACCGAAGAAGCCTTCGGTCAAGAGAGTACGGGGGAAGCTAAGTCTAGAACTACCCCTTCGCGTACTTGGCGATATCTCGATATCCCCTCATTGTCAGCTTCACCGCTCCTCCCCTGCTGATCGTACAGGAACGAGAAGAATTCGATAGCGGTTTATGGGGATTGGCTGGATGTCGCTCCGGAACATATGGGTCGGTATTTGTGGATATAAGAGTATCACAATCCGTTTTGGGTGCATAATCCAATGCCCATTTGCTCCATAAATGCGACGAGTCTGGTACTCAATCAGAACAGCCAAGTTATTCAGAGTGGGTGGCCGACGTCACTCGTGATCGGAATTTGATTATTGTCTTACAACAGAGAAGGAATTCGTATAGAAATATTTCTAAAAACTCTACTTCATAGAGCATCCAATTGCTTTACATAGTTTACTCGAGTACAGCAGTTCGTCTTTTTGAATTGCTTTTTTAAGGCTGTGAATCCGACATCGGGCAATCTTCTTCTTCATTAATCACGTGTGCCCCCACGATGATCGACACTGCAGGAGGAGGGTTTTCAGTTGCGCCTGGATCGCTCTGCTGAGTGTGCGACGGAATTTGTATGTATAATGACTTCATCCCGTACGGGCGGTCAACTCACCTTCCGCCACATCATTCAGGGACCATCACCGGCCGACTTATTTTCTTATTAACAACTGGTCGAGTACCACCCACTAGTATTTCTTATTTCTTTACTCCATACGAGTACTCATACACTTATTCCTCCCCTTCTTCCCTCCGCCTCCACAGCACCCTCTCAGGTTGACGATCCAAGAAGGACTCCACAGTTTCACTAGCACCAACTCACAAGCGTTTTAATGCCTCACAAGTCCAAAGCTTAAATACGCTGTATCCCCCGCGCAAAGCAACATCTCGCTTCAAATCTCACCATCGACGGGCCAGACCGCTTCCGATCGCTTCTCTCCAACATCTCACAACAATCCTTCTGCCAAACACTAGTACATCAACCGAGCACTCCAAACGAACACCATCAAAGCACTGGTGCTGTCAACGGAACTTAATAAACCATGGAGCCCTTCGTAGCATTAGGCCTCAAGGGCGCTGATGCAGTGATCGACAAACACTTTCACAAGATCCCCGACAAATACATGCATCCCGAAACCTATCATCCCAAAAATATCCCAAACCCGCTGAAGAAGAACAGAAGGGGTTCTCGAAACCAACATCAAAACGAACAGCGAAGCCGTTCGCCCTCCCCCGATCCTTACAACGATTTCGAATACGTAGATAACTCAGAGGCGCCCAGGGATATCCCAAAGCATTCGGGGTATGCTGCATCAGATAATTTGACGAGTCCGGTAGGAGACGATATGCCTCAACAATATAGTCGACAGCCTCCGCAGACTCGACCCGAATATATACCCCCTCCACCTATAGGTACTGATCCGATAGGTGGTTACCCCCCTCCAGATTATAACCAGTTCCCTGCACAAGCTCCGTATAATCAATTTCCTCCCCCACCAAGAGGAGAACAATACCCCCCTTCACCGCCTCGAACATTCGAAAAGTTACAAGTCCCACTCGATCCCTACCAAGAGACCTCAACCACATCCTCAAGACGGAGATCTGGAGAAAGGGATCGAGTGCGGGATCGGGATCGAGACTACGGCGATGACAGACGAGGAAGAAGACCAACCCACACAAGGAGAAGCAGTTCCCAAGAACCAACCCGAATCCGAGGGGGAGACTTAATTCCCTACAATAACAGCAGAGAAGAACTCGACGACCGCTCCACCTTCTCCCATTCCTCGCGCAGACCAAAACACACCTCTCGACGCAGCAGTTCCCACCAACCATCTCGAAACTCAGCACTCATCCCCTTCCCCACTGACGTAGATGACCTCTCCTCTCTCTCGGGTCTACGAAGACCGAAGACCAGTCCGATAGAAAATGCACTGAAACCATATGATGAGAATGATGATATATATATCTCGCGCACTCGGAGACCGAAATACATATCCCAGAGAAGCTCGTCTCATAATCCCCCGAGGGACCGTGATTCGGAGCGATATTATCCCCCTTCTTCTTCGGATAAATATCGGAAGCATCGGAGGGAGTCTTCTCTTTCTGCTATTCCGCGGTATGATGGACGGGATAGAGGGGATAATGATCGAGGTGATGGACAACTTTTTACCAAGAGTAAGGAGGGGTTGGTGGGTGGTGCGCTTGGTGCGGTTATTGGTGGGTGGGCTGCTAAGCGGGTACAAAGGAGCGGGAGTGGGAGAGATGGTCGACGCTCGAGGAAGAATAGCAGTGCACAGGAAGATGATAAGGTTTTGACGCTTTTGGGTGCTGCTGTTGGTGGCTTGGCCGTTAATGCTGTTGTGGAGCACATAGAAGAAAACAAGATCAAGAGGGAGAGGGCGGATAGTCGGAGACGGGATAGTAGGGTTTATGAGTGGGATGATGGGTTTGCTTGATGCCTATTGTCCTTTTCGGGTGGATCTAATACCTTTGGGGATACGATTTAACTTCGATTTACGTTGCTCGTTATGAGCTTTGGGGAAAGGTGCTGGAAGTGGAGCATTATGACTTATGATTACTATGTGGTATGATGATTATTCATGTACAAATTGATTTTAATGAGAAATATTCGATACTTTGATATCTTCCTTCGCGAAACTGAAAAATAGAACCGCTAAACCCCACAAGCTATCTCTTCTTTTTGCCCCAATTTCTTTTTCGAAAGCCATCCCCCTCATAACACCATACTGTACGACGACCGCCTTTATACCTACCCACCTCTCTCCTATCTGTGTCTTGATGTCAGGCAAAGCGAGACCTCCAAGTCATCTTAGTCGGAAAGAGACTGTGCATACTAATTCCCCCAGCTTCAACATTCCTGCTTCCTCAAGTATCTTTTAAACTCCAATAATCTCAAAATCTCACAAAGTAACTTATTCAAAACATAAATCTATAAAGGGCAACACATTTACCCTCGAAAATTACTTTACTGTCGAATACAACGAAGTCATCTGTCGAAATATCGGAATCGCGTGTGTCAGGAGTGTATAATTTGGAGATTTCTTTTTGGTACGGAGGGTATGTTTAGGGAGGGGGGAGGATTTGGATTGTTGGGATGGGGAACTCGTCTGAGCTGGCGTTCTGTCATAGTTTACTGGCTGTGTATATCGCTAGTCGGAATTAGGTGGTTTTATGTTTTTGGCGAGGTGTAGAGTTTGAGGAATAAAAGACTGGGAGGAGGGGGGGTTGATTTGTGTCTTGAGGAATTTGGTAAATATATATTATCATTCGTTGTATATTGTAAAACTTGGTCTCCCTGTTTACGAATGTATCCCATTTTATATTCTTCTTGGATCTGAAACGCTGTTGTTAGTGTATTTGTTGATATCTAATAACTCAACCGTATACATTCATCTTATGCCACTGGCAAAAGATACAAAGTGGGTAACTTAAGAAGTAGTATTCAGATGTAGTAAAGCCCTCTGAGCCATACTGGAAGGAAGACATAAGTGTTCCATGCCTAGGTAAGTGAGGGTACAGCTGAACATTTTATCTGCCTTCACATCATGCCACAACTTACTGAAACCACTTCTGGGAACGAGCACTAATTTTTAACATGTCACCGAGGGTTGTGGATTTTAGGGTTTTATTTGTTGTCGAAAGAATTCTTGCTGTCAAGCACTCTGTATGCGATTACAATCTTACCAGAATTCACAAAGATTCCAAAATTACAAATGGCAGGCTAGAGAGGAGATAGGTGCGATCTCTAGCAAAGCTGAGCTCTTCTATGAAATGCGAGACCCTCTCCAAGTGGTTAAAGCTCTCGTATGTCTTGATGACACTGTGGCGAGCCGTTCGAGTCGGATATCGACTTATAAGGAAGTTATTCCTATCATGTTTGGTTGTGCGGGGGTAACGCTCACAGTTCTCTTTCCCCTTATCGGTGGGCAGTTTGTTCAACTTGTCTAGAACCACCATGAAATGCATTTTATTGAATGGTCTTTTTCTACCATTGGTAAACTCTATTAGAAACTCATGTTTAATTAATATCAATTAAATCTAATCTCTGAGGGTGCTCATCTGAAAAGACAGCCCTCAAATGCAAAATGCCAGATAAAATGTGGTCATAGATCGTTACGCCTTGATAAAACCTGAACATCTATCCACTCATCTGATCAATATCGTGCCACTATCTGACCTGTCTAATGGGTTCAGAGCAACCCTGAGGCACGAATATTAGACGAAAACCAAGATAAAGACATTTCGGGACTTTCTTTAGCAGTGGATTGACAAATCTTCCAGCCTCTAAAGGAAACCTCTCTCTCAGAAATTTTTAACCCATATAAGAGACATAACTCGATAGCAAAACGTACATGTTATAATGAGAATACTGCCCCAAAATAAACCATCTAGCCCAGACCTCATGTCAACACAAGCAAGACACACCAAAAGCGAAGGAAGAGCCATTTCTATTAAATCATCCGACTCCTCGTTTCTGTCGTTGTAGCGCGGCTCGTAGAGTAGCTGCTGCCGTAGAAAATTATTGACCACGGTTATCAAAAGATAAAAATTGTGAATTCTCCAGCATAGAGGAAGAGCTATAAGCGCATCCGATAAATTGAGATATTCGACCCCAGGAAACAGTACCTGACAAATATTTCGTGCGAGTTCAGAATAGAAACCCTCTGATCGTGCAAGTCGCAAAAGCATTACAAATGCAGGCAGGGTCATGAGTATGCACCAGAACACTGAGATTTGATAGCCGGTGTAATCGGGTCGTGAGGGAATTAGGTTTTGCAAGACTTCAAGGAGCCGAAGAATCCTCATATCTACCCAATTTGAGTGGAAGAGGACGTCGACTTCAACAATGTCCTGGCCGAAGATGCGTTTCAAGTTGGAGCTTGCACAAAGTATCCGGCCGTCAGGCAGATCCAGGAATCTCCCAGGGGTAGTTGAGTTAGATTTGTCGTTTTCAAGTCTCAAGGAAACTTGGCAGCGTATGCGATTGTGTCGAGTCTTCCGTTTTGTGAGGCTCAGAATTACGATTGTTGGCGTTTTTGGTGTTTGTATTTGGAGGAGAAATTCAACATGCTGCACTTCTTCTTTGCTTAAGAAATCCAAATGATACAGAATTGCCAAAGCAGATGACAGCATGTAAAACCAGTTATCGAACAATATATATGTTACAACGAGTTGAACAATAATGGTTGGCCTCATGCCCACCAATTTTTCGACCACTCTTAAAAATAAACCTGGTCCAGGCTGGGGAATTGTCCCCTGCGAATCTTTCCACGCTGCTGGAGAACTTTCAACCACAATATCTTGAGATGAAGGTTTTATTGAGTACGGCAAAGGGAGGTCGTAAGAGTGACCCCAAAGTGGCCTATCTGAGAACTGTGACTCTGAGCTGGATAAACAAATCTTCCTTTTCTCCCATTGGTACCATGCATTGTGGTCAACCAGACCAGGAAGACGGTATGGTGCACGCAGATACACGTCTCCGTGGCGCAAAAGTTCAATCACCACCATGGAACTTGGATCATTTCGTGGTCGGCATTCAAGTAAAGCATGAACTACACGCGTACTATATTTGTGTGGCAAAATAGGTAATCTGATCATAATTCCTTTGTTGGTTATTGAGAATTTGGTAGTGAGGTATCCAGTTCTTTGTGGGATGATGGAACTCGCTCCTGCAAAGCTATCGGGAGACTCCGCTAAAAGGCTTTGCCAATTTCTGTTCTGATTCCATGCGAACAAGGACTGATCATCTGAACGTCTTGCAATCTCTTCTTGCAGTCGGATGAACGCGTTTTTACCCTCTCCGTATATGAGTGGCATATTAAGACCGAATATTCCCAGGAGACAATAGGCAACATCTTCTACTCGCTTCGTCTCCCGTTTGGACGCCCAACTCATCCTCTCAGCTACGCTTGCTTTCCCAAGAAGATTATTAATGTTAACATTCGGGGGTGATCGGACAAGATAATCTTTGTTGATATTGGTAATCGCTTCGATTCTGTGACTGAGATCCTGTCTTGTCCCGATTGGAGACCAGTCTGAAGCAAAAAAGACAAGATCAGATGGTGCCAAAAGTTCTTGGAGTGTCCAGCCTCTTCTGAACCTATTCCCAGGATATTAGAGTCAGTCTTGGAAAATGTCAGAAGAGTTGTTAAACAGCGCTCGGGCGCAAGCGAGAGCAGAATACTTACCACCTACTCGGTCCATCACGAGCGATCAAATCTTGTGGACGACCCAAAAAGGGATCGACATCTGCCAAGTATGCGTAGCAGACCTTTGCTTCTTCGTAATAACGAAACATAGAATTGATCGCCTCAGAGAGCTCCTGCATGTTGGACTTATCAATGCAACATGTATCAACCCAAGCATAGTTTACCCCACTATCTAGAGCAATCCGACATGTCTGCCAAATCTTGTTGTAGCCGGGTTTGGTGATGCGACCGAATTTTAGGTCCTCATATGTCACTTCCTCTCCTTCCATCCAGGTATGAGAAAGAATGGCGTACGCTGGAATGGGTTTCTCTAGTTCTTCGAGCTTGATAGACCTGGTGTTCAAAAGGCGCATTTTGGCAGGTGCGGCACGGCAGTGGTCACAGGAACTCAATTGCCAGGAGAGAGCAGCAAGAGGAGTATCCAAAATGTGTTTGTAGTTGTAATTTGAAATAAGTTATTGGTTTCAAGACATGATATTTGAAAGAAGCTGGTGAGGTCGGTAATAAGTAATGCTGACATCTGCGAATGATGAAACAAAACACTGAAGGATTTGGAGACACTTGTCAGAAAATGGTTTCATGTTTCTGGCTCGCATCAGCGGTGTAGGATACTTGAATGTAAGCAAAAGTTATTGTAGTTCAGCAACTAAACTACGCGAAAGAAACACTATGAATTCAGAGAGAAGGTGGGTGTCCGAAGTCTATAGGCCACCAACGGTAGAGAATTGAGAAAGTCATAGAAAAACACACGCCATATATTCTAAACAATTATACTAGAATGTTTCTTTAGCAGTGGAGTAACTCCTTTGCAAAATTTCTCTCCTCTCTCTTCCGCGGACCTTCTTTCATTTGGCCTTTTTAGAACCTCCTCTAGTTACAAAATGACAATTATACGTAATTAATCCCAACATATATATGATTTCACATATATTAGAGCGTAAATGTAACTGAAATCAGGGAGCGTGGAAAAATCTCGGCTATTCTCATTTTCTTGCCAAGGGTTATAACCCCTCCAAAAATATAGCAGCATTCCTGCAACTCAACTCCAAGCAACCCAGCCCCTCAACTCATGATCTACGATGCCTCGTAAAAATGACCTGCCTGTGAAGAAGTCGCAAAAGCCTCAGTTTGCGCATGATCCGAAATTCTACCAAGCTTTCCGAGCTCCAAAGGACAAGCGTACAAAAGACATGTAGGCTCCCCCACCCCACGACGACGAGAGCCTTGCTAACCTGTTCAGTATCCGAAAGAATGCGACCGAGTCTCCTCTCCTTAGCCTCCCCTCAGAACTTCGAACTCGAATCTGGAATCACCTCCTAGCTGACCGACTGGTGCACATTGCGCGCCCGCGGATCGTGACAACAAAATGTCGGCTCTTCCACAGCGTCTGCGAAGCCCCCATCACCGAACCCCAAGCATACGAGCTATCTAAAGCCGCCAACTACGACATGACTGCTGAGAATATGAAGCCTGGCGAGGATATGCGGTTTTGTTTCAACCGACATCGCACCTGCTACAATACCCTCCACACGGCCGATGCGAGAAATCACCCCCCCAACCGTCTGCCGATCGAAATCATGATGGCTTGTAGACAGGCATATGTGGAGGTACAACCAATTATGTGGGCGACCACAATTTGGTCATTTAATGATGCGCTTTCTTGGCGGGAGTGGTTGAATAATCGAAATACTCAGCAGAAGCGATGTTTAAAAAAGGTCCATCTTGCTGGAAACGTTGTCGCAGATGTTCCTCACCTCAGCGTTCTTGTTAGATTCAAGCCGCTAGATGATTTGTATGTGGATATTACAACTGATTGCCAATTTAGGAGCAGTAAGTATAGCCCGTCAAAAATCAATACATGCTTAATTAAACTTTTCTAGTATACCAATTCTTTAAGGCGCAAAAGATATCAGTGGTTTGTTACGGGAGGGAAATACTGCCAATGGTTATCACCACAAGCTCACGATCTACATTCACAGAAGAAAACGGGGGTTTGACTTGGAGACAGCGAGAAGAGAGAGCTGACGCATGTCAGTCCCACCTGTTCGACTTGGCACAAATAGAAGAAGAGAAGCAGAAAGCTTTGGCGGAGAAGAAGATCGGAAGAAAGAGGAAGAAGCTGTGCGAATAGTCCGGTAGGGTGATTAATTCCAGGATACCTTAATAGTTGGTTACTCGAAGCCAAATCGGCAAACGGATTTTGCATTTGCAAAAGCTCATTCCAATGAAAGGGGATCAAGGTCGGCGTTGGACTGTATCAAGTATGTTATGTAAATGCAAGGTACTATCAGTACTAATTTTCTAAACTGGCTATCATGTGGTTACAGTCACTCACGCTACTAATCCTGGTATGCAATCGGCTCGAAAATCAATACATCATGAAGAAGAGCGGACACACAATTGGTGAGTTTCACTCCAATTTTTTTTTTGATACAGCTTTGTAGAGCTGAACCGTAGGAACACTTTGTGAGTGATGGTCAAGTTTCTAAACAAGATTTACGGTGTTGCAAGTGCTTCCACCAGGAAATAATTCCAAAGAGCATTGACATGAGAACAAGATCATGACACCCAAACTTGACATAGCTGAAAAACTTGAAACTCAAGGCAGGACTCTTTCTAAATACATTCTCAGGTGAGTGAGAGCTATCTGCACTGAGGCTTTTCTCCGATGATTCTTCCCATTTTCCAGAACCAGGTCCTTTTAATTACAAGATGGCATGTAGGTATAATCTCTGCCCGAAAATCTCTTCTAGACCTTCCCTCTTCGCAAAAATTGTCTTCGTCAGTCATAGCCACCCATCATTTAAAACAAACATGCCGTCCCCTTCCCATTCAGATCCTTCCTGAACCTAATACCTAGCGCATTTGATTCCATCACCAGTATAATTATTCCTCTCCCACCAATACATTCTTGGCTTGAAAGCATTGATATCGTAAGGGCATACACCTCGCTCATAGAAAAAAGCAGTAATATCTTCCTCGACTATCTCGTGGCGTCGTCCTCTTCGCTCTGAATGAATCGTAAGTCGTGTCTTTGGCTCCTTCCACTTCCCGTCCTCCTCATCCACAAGCTTCCTTTTAAGGTCGTAGAGGAGGCTAGCGAATAATCCGGTACTCTTGCACAATTCGGGTCTATCGAGATTGGCGTATTCAAGTGCGGGTAAGTCGGCCAAGAGGGTGATGAGACTTGTGGTTCTCATGAAGAGATTTGCGAGAGTGAGGTGCTTGAGATTTGGCAAATGGGTTGCATAAGGAGTGGGGAAAATGTCTTCGATGGTATTCCAGAGAGGTCGAAATGCAGGGTTGGTATATGGTGAACTGAGATCGGTGTCCATATTTGCGTGCAGACCTAGGCGTTCGAGGGATGGTAATTTAGACAACAAATTTTTCAGAAGTCCAGTCTCGAGGGATGGGATTGTTTGGTTCCAATCAAGATAGGCGTTGATAGATAGATCCAGTCGTGTGAGATTGGGTGAGTTCTTGCAGATGGTCTGCAGGCTCAAGGTAGATTCATTATAACCCCAGAAGAGGTCTCCGCCAATGTACTCGCGTTGTCGAGACACATTAACGACAAATTCCTCAAGATTCGTACCGAATCTGCTCGTTTCAAAAAGAACTTGGTTGTGATGTTTCCAGGAGGCTGGAAGTAATGCCATCTCTTGAAACAACCGTTGAAGTAGCGGAAGATGGTAAATCGGCGCATCTGCCTCAAAGCTAGCCCAAATATGACCCGTGACTGTGATCCGCTTCAGATTGGGAAGATTCAGAGCTTGTCGGAGAATGTAAAGGTCTCTACCAGTCCGCCTGAGCTCTTTCTGCGCAAGGAAAAGTCGTCTGACTGAAAGGACCTGCTCCACCCGACGCTGTTCTGGCATTGGCTCGTAGAAGATAGACTCATTATTTCCTGGGTATTCATGTAGCGTGCTATCCCAAACGATCTCTTCAATTTCCTTGCGAAATTGTTCGTGATTGATAGCACCCTCTGCTGCGTAGAGGACCACATCGTACGCAGAAATGAACACACGTGGAATTCGAAGCTTAACTCTTTCCTTCAACTCCTTGCACACAAGTCGCAATTGTTTGATCTCCTTGTTATCGAGGTAGGCCTCTATAAGCTTCGATATCTCCACCGGGATGGTGTTGAGCTTCGGGATGGCATTGAGGTTCGACATGGCTGTTGACAAGTGAAGGTGAAGGTCGAACTCCAAAAGCACTTTGTTCAAACCAAAAGATCGGAGCACCCAAGATATAATCGGTAGTGCGGACTAGCCTGGAATTTTGGCACTAGCCCGCTTCAGGTAAATCCTGATCCGATTGCAGTGAATGCGAAAGATAACTATGAAAAGGTGTCGGTTATCCCATGACATCAACCTCACACTACCTTCGCGCAAAAGAGCTTTTGGTCATATAGCAACCTTCAAAATTATGGACAAAACCAAAATACAAGAAATCTTCACTTACCATCATATCTTCCATCCCTTTTGCCCTCAAAACGGCAAGCGAAATGCCTCAAAATACCATCTCGCTAGCACCCAAAGATCAACTTAAAACTGACCTTATCCCCGATTTTCAATCCTACTGATCGCGTTTCTAGAGCCATTCACCCTTTTATGTCGCCTGCCATTAATTTTCCTTTAGCATACAGCTTTGATAGCACAATAATAAATATCAGAAAAACTTGCCAAAACTTGAATCCCCACGCGTAAATATGAAGCTAAGCAGGAGACCATAGCCTATATTCTAATACACCACTTCTTTTACAGTGCTATTCCTTTCTATTAACAGAGACATTTATATTTGAAAAGGAAACTGCTAGTTATCCCAAGAGCCTTAGAATGTTGTCTCAAAAACCTCAAAGTGTCTCCTAAGTAAAACACGGATATTAACTCAGAACACTGACAACTCCTAGGTCACTTGGGAACATAGTCTGAATTCTATTCCCAAGTCACTCATCAATTGAGGGTAGCACTATTCTCACTACTTTTAAGGTGCCCAAGAACAGCCTTAGCGGAGATAAAGATGTACAGCAGACAAACCAAAGTCCGATCCAAAATCTCCTCCATAGTCATAGTACCTTTCGACTCGTATCTCTTGACTCTTAACTCCACCTTGGCATCTACAAAATCCCATAAATACACACCTACTATCTGAATACTGTTCCCCAAACCCCTCTCCAACATCCTTTCCCAATTGCACTCCAAAGCTTTCTAATCTATTTACATACTTGCATTACTTTTTCCTTAGTCGATGATTTACTGCGATCGCTCTGTATTTATCGTCAATATCCATTGTAGATTCTGTGATTACTTACACTGGTTTATGTCCGGAGAGGAGAAGAGGAAGAGTTTGACTTTTCAGAGTCCTCCTTTAAAAGAAGAAAGGAACTTCGACGGTAAGAGATTGAAAGTAGGCAAGAAGTAGCCTGATGATCGTGTCGACGGATACTCCTAGAAACAAAATTGACTTGCGAGCTTGCTTTCATCAGCAGGGGTCTAGATTATCATAAACCAAATATGACGGCAGCTAGAGCAGGTATACTAAGTGTTATAAGAAGTTATAGACGAGCCTGCCCCTCCAACCACCAAGCCTAGTAATTCATATTAATCATGATAGTTTTTCGGTCCGTGAAAGCTAACAGCGCATCTTTTCCACACTCCCGTCCCACGCCACTCTCCTTAGTACCCCCAAACGGCGCGCCCAACATCAACAAACTAACACAATTTACCCCCACCATCCCACTATCAAACGCGCTAGCCATTCGCAACCCACGATTAATATCTTGCGTGAAAACACCAGCCATAAGTCCAAAATTTGTGTTATTACTCTTCTCAATAATCTCCTCTTCCGTCTTGAACGAATTCAACACCGCGACCGGGCCAAAAATTTCCTCGGTGATGATTTCCGCATCTGCGGCTACGTTTTCAAAGACGGTCGGTTCGATGAAGAAACCAGAGTCTCCCACACGGGAACCGCCCGTGAGGAGAGTACCTTGTTTTTCGGACTGTCCGCGAGCGATGAAGCCGGAGACGCGATCGAACTGTGCTTTGTCAATTAGAGGACCCATGACAGTTCCTTCTTTATCCGGGTCTCCGATTGTTTTTCCTTTTTCTTGAAGCGCTTTTTTGTAGCCTGCCACGAATTTGTCGTAGATGCCTTCTTGAACGTAGACGCGGGTTGCAGCGAAACAGACTTGACCAGTGTTGGCAGTTATGGCGTTTGCCAGCCAGGTGACGGCGTTGTCGAGGTTGGCGTCGTCGAATACGACAGCTGGGGATTTCCCACCGAGTTCGAGAGTTACTCTCTTGAGATTTGATTTTGCTGCCATTTCTTGGATTCGCTTTCCGGTTAAGATGGATCCTGTGAAGGAGACCTTTCGAATCTTCATGTGGCTGGCGAGGAGAGCCCCGGTCGAGCCATCACCAGAGAGAACCTGGAAGACTCCTGGTGGGAATCCAGCTTCGATGATAAGTTTGCCCAGAGCAAGGGATGAAAAAGGCGTCTTCTCAGAAGGCTTAAGGATGAAGCAATTCCCCGTAGCAAGAGCAGGAGCAGCTTTCAATCCCACCGTCCCAATTGGACCATTCCAAGGAACGATACCAGCTGTGACACCAAGTGGTTCATTTCTCACAATCTTCAAGAACCCATCCTCTTGTGGAAACGACTCGCCAGCAAATTTATCGATCCATCCCGCGTTATATATGAAAGCCTCAGCACACAGGGCCGTTTCGAAGGCTCCGAAGGACGCATATGGTGCTCCCAGTGTTACACGGGTCAGCTCTGCAATTGCTAGACTGTGTTTTCGGACCAAGGAAGCAAATTTAAGCATTATGTCTCGACGTGCAATGTTTGGGAGTTTCTTCCATGCTGGTAGGGCTTTCTCGGCAGCCGCTACTGCAGCATCGACGTCGTGTTCGTCCGCCAGGTCGACATCGTCTGCCACGAGGGAACCATCTTTGGGGTTGTAAAGGGATAGCTTCTTGGGGCTCTTCGAATTCACATACTGCAATTATTGTCAGCTTGCTCAAAATGGAGATTTAGAAGTACACACCTGATTGTTAATGAACAGATTCTTAGGGAGATTGGATTTGCTGTATTCGAAGGCCATTTTGTGGAGATGTTTGTCACGGCTACGAGAGGAGGAGAAATAATTTAATACAGTGAAAGGAGGGGTCAAGTAATATATCAAAGCAGTACTATTATAGGGAACTGAGGGAAAAAGCGAGTGCCTACATGTACTATCTATTAGGGCATCTCAAATAGTTGGTCTCGACGCCTACAGCATCTGGGCCAAACATGGAACTCCGAGGTCAAACTGCATCACCGATCAGGAGGGGGATCTTTCGATCGGCGATAGGCATAATCCAACAGGACTCTGCAAAGCAACGGCTGCCGTTCGACGTTTGCTGAACTTCATCCTCGGATACGGTTATCGTTGACTCGAGATGTTTGTGAGTAGGTCAAGTCTGAATCAGGAGAAGGCGGGGAAAGCGACAGGGGGTTATTTAGCGGCTTGGCAATATATTATCCTTGCCTCACTCTAGAACATGTGCAACCCGAGGCTCCAGATATTAAAATGAGTTTACTGGTGCTCTGCTGAATTTTCATGGGTCTCCGGGAAGCTCGGGTGCTCATAAAATTATGTGACCCTCATATTTGGGCAACTTTCGTATTTTTGCTGAATGTCCCCTAAGAAGCCGCCTATCAAAGCACCTCAACCCGCCTAATCCCTCAAAATTTAGCTTTCACATCCCCCAATTCTCTGCCCAGTTTGAACACCATAACCTCACTTCCCTCCAAACTTCCCATCACCCGTTTCGACCACTCAGTCTCAGCTGTTTTCTGTAACTCAGGCCACGGCAAACTATCACCATCAAATTCATGCAATGCCAAGTATGTCGGTGGGCTCCTCGGTGCTGCCAACATAGCCGCACTAACTGCTTCCTTCAACTTGTATCGACGAGTGCGAATGTATCCAGGACATTCTGTAAGGGCTCCGTAGTGTTCGTCTTTATACCAAGCGTCGAAGTCTGCATCTGTTCCTTTGGCGGGTGTAAGTCCTGCGGAGATTACGAGGTTTGCTGGACCTGTGGTTTGGTATTAGTTTTCTATTTCAGAGTGAGTCTATCAGTTCAAGGAAAGCGTACCATTTTTCACACCAGGTTTCTGAAATTCATCAATCCACTCATAAAACCTCGTATCAAACTCCGCATGGTCAAAGCATTTCTCTCCACCCGGAAAATACTTCTTGCTCGTCACCGGTATGGCCTGGAATTCTTCGCTCCCTAGAAAATCGAGGTCCTTCACTGGGTACAGAGTCAAATAAGGATGGGATTCTGAAGTGTTGACATTGTGGTAACGACAAGCAGAGGTTATCTTCTTGGTGTGGAACACATCGGGAATGTGTTCTTCGTCGTACCACTCTTCGAATGTGGAGATTGAGAGAGACGGTGAGGTAATGCGAGAATTCACCCAGAGAAGTCCTCGAGTTGACATTTTTTTCGAACTTTGGTTACTGGATTGTGAAGTGTCGGTGTTATTATTGTGCCAATTACGCATCGATACCTAAGCAAGGTTTAAGATCCGCAACTCGCATTCGCACCACGCTATAGTGATAAGCTTAGACTATTAACCGGACCAGTTTTTGCACTTTACTCCTTCAAAATGTGCAAGCGAAAGCCTCGGTCGTTAGTGCACTTGGTGGCTTAGCGGAAAATGTTAAGCTGTCCGGGTGTCCTGAGCTAAAGGGTGCGGGATTGGCGGGGCAGGTTTACCGGGCCCACTCCACGAGTTTGGTGGAGAACCTGGAAGCTGGAAGCATCCGAAACTAAAACGGAAAGCTATCCTTGAAACTAAATCTGATGCAAGGATATGAGTAAATGATAGCAGACAACAAGAGCCGACAACCAATACCCAAAGTACAAGACAAGAAGTATCAAGAAAAATGTCGAAATCAGCTCTTATTTTTGGTGCCAGTGGTGTGACGGGATGGGCGTTTGTAAACGAAATACTCCATGATTACCCAAAAAAGGGAATTTGGTCCACAGTCCATGCTCTCACAAATCGACCACTGAAGCAAAGTGACTCTCTCTGGCCAAACGACGAAAGATTGAATATTGTTTCTGGTATCGATCTACTGAAGAGTACGCAAGAAGAGCTTGAAACCGAATTAGGAAAGATTCCAGGTGTAAAAGATGTTACACACGTGTATTATCTTGGTGAGAGAAAAGTAACAACGGACAAGAAAGATGCAGCACACTAACAAAAAACAGCATACAAAGCTTCTGCGGACCTCGACCAGGAATACAAAGACGCAGAAGCGATGTTCAGACGTTCTACGATCGCCATGGATCATTTGAGTTCCAGCCTAGAATTTATCGTCTTGCAAACTGGAGCTAAGATGTATGGCTGTCATCTCCTCGAAGCCCATCCAACAGACTACATCTCAGTTCCTCTGAAAGAATCACATCCCCGCCTCAAGTCACCTTATGGAGAAAAACTTTTCTACCATCCGCAACTAGACTGGCTCACATCGTATGCAAAAGAAAAATCGTGGAACTGGTGCGACACGAGACCAGATATCATCATCGGCTTCGTGCCGAATCAAAACTTCTACTCCTTGGGGACGTCAATCGGAATATTTCTGTCCTTGTTTGCAGAAATCGAGGGGGAAGGTGCAACTTGCTCCTACCCCGGATCGAAAACCGCGTGGGTTGCGAAATCAAACGACAGCTCGAGCGATATGATAGCGAGACAAACATTGCACCTCTCTCTCACTCTCCCAGAGTCCCAAAAGGGCGAGGGTTTCAACGTTGCTGATGCAAAAGAGCCACGGACGTGGGAAACTAAATGGCCAGAGCTATGCTCATACTTTGGACTCAAAGGAATAGGACCGCCAAGTTCAGGGGAACCTAATGAAGTTAGAACGTATATCAAAAAGAACATCGGTGTGTGGAACAAAATGGAGGAGAAGTACGGCTTGAAAAGGGGGGTAGCAGACTCCGACTTGACTTTCAAGGGGTTCGAGTACTTTTTGCTCACTCAATTCGATTTTGATAGACAGTACGACATGACGAAGATGTATGGGACGGGATTCGAGGAGGAAAGGAACACAATTGAGGCCTGGGGTGGAGTATTCGATAGGATGAAGGCAACGAAAATCATCCCTTCGTAGATAGAATAGTCAGGTGTATCTGTAGCTTATTTTAGAATGGAAAGATCTCGAACGAATGAGACGCTGCCATTTTCCTGCGATCTGTCTGCTGTAGTCTTGAACGGTGGTTGATACAAATCGCGACGCGAGGGAGAGGGAACCCAAAAGTGTACTAGCCTCTGGCTGAACGCCACACTGTGGCTGAAGCTTCTGTAAAAAATGCACTATGAAAAAGTCTTATCACACCCACTTCGTCATCGATCAATGACCTCTTATCATATCGCGGAGTGATCGTCTTTTTTGAGGATTGAGTTTATCTACCTGCGCGGATTCATGCTAGGAAAACAGCTGCTCGGGGATTTCTAAAATCAATATTGTTCAGCTTCAAATCGTCCCTAGTATTGACGATTGTCTGCCGGTAGTTGACAATTATTGGTTTTGAAACTCTTATAAAGCGGGCACAAGAGAAAACTCTCTATTTAAAGCATATCTTAGTGGCTGATCTACGTTTCGATCGTCATCGATGAACTATTGGTCCGTCCACCACATGGATTTCAGCCGCATCGTTCACCCTCTCTTCTGAAAATCGCTTATTTGGAATTATGCTATCTCTTTTTGAAGCTATTTCTTTTCTTCACACACGTTGGATACCAGAGCAAAACCAGGGGTCTAAAAGCCTTGAAGTCAATAGCTTCTTGAGCAAAGATCTAGAACCATCTCTCAATCCGGTTGGGATACGATGGAAGTACGATGTATTGAGGGGACACAAACTGATGATTTTTGGTTAAATAAGGCATCATCCTCCGAGTTTTCAAAACAAAAATTACAGCTCAATCAGTTCCAACCATCTTCATAAAGCAGATAAATCATCCAGAGTCTCAATATCCTAACATCTCCCCCTCTCTCCGCCATGTTCTCCTCTCTATTAATGACGACTGTCCTTGCGCTTGTGCAAATTTCCTCATCAACACCCATCACAACCCAAACACTTGAATCCCGTGCAACCTATTGGCAACCACAACCACCCCTCAAATGGCAGATCGTCCTCGACGGCGGTATAGGAAACATGAAAATCCCCGGAATCGATGTTTACGATGTAGACCTCAACGATAACTCAAAAGCACAGATTGCAGCTCTGAAGAACAACGGGAAGAAAGTCATCTGTTATTTCTCAGCAGGAAGTTATGAAGATTGGCGACCAGATGTTTCAAAGTTCAACAAAACAGACCTTGGGAATGGGCTCGCAAAAGGAGACTCGTCATCTGATGGTTATTGGCCCGGAGAGAAATGGCTCAACATCCGAAGTTCAAAAGTGATGGATATCATGACCGCCCGAATCCAATTAGCAAAAGACAAAGGTTGTGATGGAGTGGATCCGGACAACATCGATGGATACAATGCCGACAGCTCAGGTCCCAAAGCCGGTGGTTTCAAGCCTGTAACTGGATTTTCTCTCACCCAAAAAGATGCCGTGGCCTACGTGAAGAAACTCGCAGATGCAGCTCATGCACGTGGTCTCGCTATGGGAATCAAGAACTCTCTGGCTATCGTGAACCAGGTCTCTTCCTTTGTGGAATTCGCAGTCAACGAGCAATGCGTGCAATACAACGAGTGCAACCGTTATCAACAATTCATTGGTTTGAAGAAGCCGGTGTTCCACGTAGAGTACCCAGGATCAGATGATCTGAATACCATATCGAAGGCCACAATCAAGAAAAGTTGCGCAGCTGGTGGTGTTCCCTTCATGTCGGCTCTCGTCAAAGGGCCATCTCTCCTTTCGAAAGCGATATTCTGCGATGGAACTACCACAAATTAATTTTTGCTTTATCTTCAGCGAGGAGTTCTTGTATATGGCGTTTGCTTGCAGGTTTATGAGGGGGAGTTATTTGTCAGAAGCATTCCATTAGCGTTTGCTCAAGCCACCGTCTTTTGAAACTCTCGTTTTACTCCGTTACATGAAGCGTCCTTGTACTTTTTAATTCTTAATTCTTAATCAATGAAATGGATGGTTTTCAACAGCCTTTGCAATTATTACTCTGATGAAGTCGAAGCTTTTCTGCAATGACAATCCCCAAAGAACCTCAAGTCGAACTTCGCCTACATCTCACCTTCATCCCGCTTATCCTTCAACTTAGCCTGGGCATTCTCATAAGCGGTTTCAGCGTAACCTTTAACCCAATCAACAACCTGGACATGTCCACCAATCTCCTCAATCGGCTCCGCCATAATATTCCTAATATCTTCCTCCGAGATACCCAAGATTCTCAAATTCATTTCCATCATCGGGATAGCGGCATACATCAAATCAATGGCTGTATATGCATCACCAAGGTTATGTTCGGTCTCTTGCTTGAGAACCTCGATGTGCGACATGATCTGGGCGATCTTTTGGTTTTGTTTTGCGAGTGCCGCTTCAAGTTGGGAGATGCGGAGACGATTTGCGCTGATTTCTTGGGATTCGGTGAGCTTTTGGGTGATTGTTGGGAGGGGGTTCGATGAGACGGTTTGTTCGGTCTTAGTGCTGGAAGGGTTGCTAGAATTTTCCATTTTGAAGAGATTGATCAGACTACGCTATTTTTTTCCGTCAGTAAGAATGTCTATGTTTTGGAAAAATTAGCTCACTTACGGCAAAGTGGCTGTGAAGATTTTCTCAGTTGAGTCTCTTGACGGTAATCTTCTAATTCAGCAGATAATTCAGCAGTTATTTACCATTGAAGGTCAGTGGATGTTTTACCAGAATAATAAAGCCGCAAGCGGAGAAGTCCGACTGGGGTAAGATGATCCAAAATTCCGAATGGTTGCCTTCAAATAAGTTCACGATGTTCTGGGTGTGAGAGCTCGGAACTACGCGCAGAGACCCGTATTCCGAGATTCGAGGTATGGGGAATTTGTTGGTGCTTTCTTTCCAGATACAAAGTCTTGATCCTCTAACCGGGAGTGCAACGTCTTGCTGCTCCTAATAGAGCAAGAAATTCGCGATGTACTGGCAGGGAAACCAACTTTCAGTACAAGACCACGGAGTTGTTTTGCTTTAGTGTAAGGTAGAGAAGTCAACGATAGATAAGATCAAGGAGGTGGCGGTGCGAAAGGCTGTAGACTGCCGTTCTGTCCTATTCACTTATATCTCTCGCAAGCACGTGACAAGGAATGGTATTTTACACACGGATCCCTGCTAGCGTACTGGACATAAGATAATTTTCCGCTTAGACGACAATGAATTCGACATCACTGCAAGAAGCCAGTTACCTCTAGAAAGGCTGCCAGCATCGGGAGTCTTGGCTGCAACTGCAGCAGAAAACAAACAGGAAGAGAGGTTGTCTAAAACTCTCTCAAGGGTGGAATCTGATAAATCTCCTCCCTGCAGTGCTTAACGACTCGAAGCCTTCACTGAATAATAATAAAGTTCCGCGTGACCTGTAATCCTACGATCGAGGACAAAGGGAACATGGAAAACCTTTTCATTCAAAGGTTTCACTACTTGTTACGAAGTCTCCTTTAATTGCGGAAGAATTGAGGAATAGTCTTAAACTAAAATATACCAATGCACAGCGAGAATATTGAACTTTTGATCATAAAATTTGGAAGAGATTCGAAGGTAGATTAATTTTGGACGGCAGTCTTTGTCACTACTCTTGACAACTGATGAAGATACTATCTCAACTGCTTCAGCACACTCTTCGGCTCGATCTATTTTAAAACTCAATAGAGGGATGTTCTCTACGCTAGCTGACATTATTAGGCGAGATCAAGACTGGCTTAGTTTCAGCAGATAGCTATAGTTCAACTCTTTCGGCAAAATATAATTCCTAGTACTAGAATATATTCCAAAACAGAAACCTTCACACCACAAAGTCTCACCAAGCTAAAGATTTTCGACCCAAGCCAGCATTGCATAACACCCTGCCCAATGGAAGAATTGTCGCCGTCTAAGCCTGCATCATGATCCTATACCGAGTAGGTCCTTCTTATCAATAGGGATCTGGCATGGGATTGCTATTTGAAAACTCCATAGCCTTATACCATTCCTTATATACAGTTCTTTCAAAGGGCTTTTCTCCCCTAAAACCCTTCTACCCCCTCTGATATTTCTGTCTCCACTTCGGCTTTACAGTGAACCATCCAAAAAATATGTTCACGCGCTCTCATAAAGATGTTTATTCTAACACCTACGTCAGCAAATGAAATTCCTGCTCAAAGTAACAAGCGTATCCCTTGGAAAGAAAGCCATCAGAACCATCATCTCTAGTGCCTTGCAGAATTTTCATCTGTCTCGTTGAACTGTTCTGGTAGTAATTGTAATTATTATCCGAGCCCCATAATGTAACGACCCTCCCCGCATTATCGAAATTGGACAGCAACACGTCGTAAAAATATGACAAAAATATGACTAAGTGCGCAAAGTGTGAGGGCAGACAGTATTATAAGTCTTAATTCAATTTATGTGAGTTGTATCAGTCAGTGCTCTGAAGTAACGGTGTCTTGTAACCGTGCAAAAATGGCCACTGTCACGTGTCTCTACGCGAGGTTGGCAAAATCCGACTATATTGAATTGAGTCCTTTTCAAGAGACTACAGTCCGTATGTATCTCTCCAAAAAGAAGGGTCTTCAAAGTATGACTCTGCTCACAATTCAACCTGCTCAAACAGCCACCGGTATCTGGTGCATGTCTGGAGGTTGGGAATTTTCAAATTTGAATTATTAACCTAGAATAAGCTCGAGAAACATTTTCATAGTTCGGGGACTCTCTACAAACAAATTAAGTTGTTGCTCAATTACTGTACAAGTTAGGTATCCTGAAGATCATGAAAATTTTAAAACTCTTGCTTCATGGAACATGACTGTTCCAAGGCGCCTAAGTGTCATTCTATTGAAACCTCATTAACAGATGGTTTCCCCAATTCGTAGGTACTTTCTTGGTTGCAAACAGATCCCATTTGAAGCTGCTACCATCTCGACAGCAAATGTATATTCGGCAGTGAAGAAAGTGGCCAGAATATTTCCATAAACTAGGCTGAAAGGGACAGGAGATCGTATTCTTCTGAAATCAGGGCATGAGTGATTTCACGATCTCAAGAAAGGATGCGAGATCTTACTCAATTGCGTGAGGTGAATAACACGCCCATGTTAGGATGCGAAGGTCATGAAGGAGTGGGGAGGATCAAGGGAGAAAAGAGGGTGCACCGATAAGGACGAGAGGAGGGTGGTGTATTGACGATGAGGTTAGTGAAGGTTGTTGGTCTACTCGAGTCGGGAATATATCTATCACCGCCTGAAAGACGCTTAAGGTAATTATGGACATTAAAGGCGGCGTAGTGTTCCTGGGCGAGTTCCTGCCATCTCACTTAAGGCGGCGACTGGGGCTTTACCTTCCCTACCTAGACCAGGTATATCACCCAAAAGCAACCAAACCCACTTCCTCTCGGTGTAAAACTCGACGACAAGAACTTGACATTGGTTTTTCGTGTCATCTCCCATCTCCTTCTCCCACCAAATTCCTCTCGTCCCAATAGGGGCGGGTTCTATTCAACCTCCTCCAACTCCTCGATCTGGTTCTTTTCGACTTCCTCTCATCCCGGGTATTATTGTTTCAAGAACTTGGATCTGACAATATATCGCCATCGCTACTGACACGACTACATCCTCAGGATAATGTAAGTTATTGTATCCACTAATCTTCCTCTTCCTCACGATGCTGACTTTAATTCCAGCCAACTATCGCGATGTCTCCGAAAATCTCCACGCTTGAGCTCGAGAGAGACCTTTACGCTGCACTCGGCGTCTCTTCCGATGCAACCTACCACCAGATTGAAGTTGGGTTTATGAAGAAGGGTAGGCGCGTCCCTAATCTTATTCACAGACGCGTTTCTAACTTCTATGGATAGCCCTGGCACTACAACCGGATAAGGCACTGAACCCCGGCAAGCGCGACGAGAATCAAAAAGAAGAGTTCCTGTTGGTTCAAGAAGCATGGGAGGTGCTGAGAAATGAGGATAGTAGACAAGAATATGATATTCTATCCGGCAGACTCCGTAGCCAGCCTGCGGGAACTGGCAATGGCAAGAAACCCCAGAATAGCCAGAAGAAAGCATACAGCAAGTACCCACCTCCTCCGTCTTGTCCCTCACCAAAAAATGACGGTATGGGGGCCTGCCGCTACGATGAATTCGGGTTTCCCGATGCCAGCGTTGGAAACAATAACTACGGTTACGACCCTGAGGCGGACCATAAAGCTCTCTTCGCTGCATATCTCACACAGGTTGAAGCTCTGGAGAAGGATCCTGACGAACAAGCCAAGATTAGAGCATCCTTGTGGTCGTAAATTCTGGCGTTTTAAAACCCAATGGCTTTAGCTTCAAGCTGGCTCAGATAACACTCTTGGTGGCAGTGGTGTCAGTAGTGTGCTGGCAGTAAAATACTACAGTACTTTTCTTGATTTTTATCACTCCCTCTAATCCAGTAGTACGTGATATATTTGAAAAGCGTATTGTCACTACGTAATAGACACTGTAGTATACTAATAATATACTAAGTATTAAAATGAAGCTATTCCTAAATTAAAGAGGAAATGATAGAAAGGACTACTTTATATATAAAAGAGTAGTATTATTAATATACTAGAGTATTTAAGTATTCTAGGCTTATTTTACCTTAATATAGTAGAACGTCTACTTTATTCGCGATTTAAGATAAAATTAATTCTATAAACTACTATATTTTATTTACTAATTATTAAATTAACTATTTTTGTTAGATATATATCTAACTTTATTTATAACTTTCTTACTTAGTTTATTTATTAAGTTACTTTATAACTTTAGATAGTCTAGATTTTTAACTAATTATTTTAATTATTCTAGCTATTACTAAAAACTATACTTATTAAAGAAACTTACTAGAAAGATAAAATCTATATTATATCTAACGTGGTTTACCACCGAGCGACGCATATTACCGAGCGACGCACTTTCCTCTACCCTGCCACCTAAAGGGTAAAATTAAATAATCACAATATATTATATTAATTAATCTGAATCTGAATCTAATAAACTAGAAGTATCTATAGCCTCTTGACAAGTTCGTGTATTATGACTAGACTTCCTGTAGGTACTACATCGTCGCCTAGACGGCTGCCCCTCCTTTTGCCTACCCTCCTCAGAGCGCTTGTCGCGTCGAGCCTGTTCCTCTGCTTCCTTCTGAGCTAATACGTCCTGCGTATCCTCTACAGTAAGTGCCCCCCCTTGACAGACCCGAGTCTTTTTAGCCCTCCGGCGTTTACTTAGTGCTTCATTTGCCTTCCGAAGAGTATAGACTTCGGCTGATAATAAAGTCATCTCATGAGCTAACAGCTCTGTACCCTTAGCTAATGTAGCTACTGTCTGGAAAATAGGGGTTAGCGAGCTTCCTTGATGACGTGCAATCCGATTCTTAACTAATGTCGTCTGTAAAAGAGCATCAGTTAGGTTGTGAGGAAGGAGTCTGTGAGACCTAAAGGTTGATATCGGCAGAGGGGGTCCACAATACTATATTTCGCCTGTATATTCTCAACTAGTTAATACTATGCGCTAATAAGCTCCAGATCTTCGCACAAGGCTCTTTGGAAGTCGTAAACGCGATTAAAACGCGTCTTTAACTCTAGTTGTCGTTGAATGAATTAATATACCTAGTTCTTGCTGACATATAGTACCCCTCGAGATTTGAGTAGGAGATTCGCTATATCTTCAATACTAGTTAGACAGGGCGCAAATCCTCTCGAATCTAGATCAAGTATATATTGAACAATCGTGTCCTCCTCTAAGTCGTTTAATTTGTAACAATTAGCTTTAATTTCAGGGCAATGGGTTCGGCCAGCTATTCTATATCGAAGTGTTACTTCAGGGACCTTGTAGATCTTTGCTATAGAGTGTTTGCTTAGCTTTTTAGACTTTTGAATAGCCTTGATAGCTAGAATAATTCGCGCTTCTTGGGTTTGAATTTCCATAATAAATGGTTGAAAAAACGCGTCTTAAAGTTTATAAGGAGTAGGGTGGGGAAAAGTGCGTCGCTCTATGATATGCGTCGCTCGGTAGTAAACCACGTTATATTATTTATAAGCTAAAATGGTTAGTTAAGTAGATCCTGGCTATATAAGGTTTACCTAGGTGAATTTACTAAAAATTCTTAATAAAGGTCTTTTTAAGCGAGGATTAAGAGTGTTTATATAGCTAAATTCACTAATTTTATTAAGTACTCTAGATAACGGTTTCTACTCTAAATTCTTCTAGAAATATCCCTTCTATTTTAGACCCTCTCTAGATACTTCTAGAGAGGTACTATCTATAGAAAGTTCTATAGAAGATGCTTCTAGATATCGATTACTAGTAAATTTTATTTACTAACGTATTTCATAAGCGAGCTAGCCACCTAAGCGAGTTGGCCACTTCAAAACTCATACAAAAAACGTCCGTGCATAACCGTGCACTTTACGCATTTATTAATAAAAACTTCTAAATTAAAATCTTATTAAAGAAACAAAAGTTTAATATTATAAAAATATTAATTTTAAGTCGTTACTATTTTCAATTAATAGTTCGCTTAATAAGACCCCTGTATTCATGAACTATTTTTTCTTTTTTAAACAACACTTTAATATAAGATAATTAATACTTAAAAACTAAGAATAAAGAGTAATTCTATAATAATAAATTTAAAAATTCAATTTTAGATGCTTTTATTAATAAATGCGTAAAGTGCACGGATATGCACGGACGTTTTTTATATAAGTTTTGAAGTGGCTAACTCGCTTGGGTGGCCAGCTCGCTTGTGAAATACGTTAATTATAAAACTAATATATTAAATTACTATTTTTAATTATCTTATAGTAATTCTATTAAATTTAATAACTAAGATCAATTATTTAGTAGTATATAGAGTAATTAAGTTTATTAAGTAAAGATACTTAACTTATAAAAAACTTAAGTATTAAATATAAAACTATCTATAGAGTAGGTTTTTATATTTCGAGTGTTAGAGCTTATAGCAAATGCTTTGAATTGAACTACAGAGGCTTCTATGTACAAGAAGGATCGATTGTCCTTTCCAATGCAGAGTCCTTGCTACCTTATATACCCAGTGTACACATTCTAGAGGGTTCTGCCAAGAGTACTCTCGAAGGTTCTGTCGCGTCTATGCGTTTACAAGCGAGGTCACGTGAATGCGTCGCTGGAGCACTCCAAGACTTACTCCACGGGTGCAACCCTTGACATCGAGTTAGGTTTTTATAATATCTAGAAGAATAAAATTAATTAGATAGAGTTATAGAGCTTATAAATATATAAGAAATAAATATAAAGTTAGTATATCTAGTAAATTCCTTTAATTAAGTAAGTGTTTTAAAATATTAAGTAATTAATTCTAAGTTTTTAACTTCCTATAAATTATAGAGTAATAGATAAGTACTTATTTTATCTAGATAAATGTTTCTTAAAATTATTTAAGTAAAAATATTCTAAGTGATTTTGTTAGTCTAGTAGACTATAAAGTGATTAAATTTATATTTTGTTTACAGTAAAATTAGGTGTAGGTCTAGCTACATTAGTCAATTCTATAATTAGTGAACAAAATATAGCAGAACTAACTATAGCGACTGAAGTGCAACAATCAGGTCAGCTTAGGCAAGGCTCCGGTCCGCTCAGCCTGTGGTGAACAAAAGTGAGCCCCTCCACCAGTTCTAAAATTAGTGATCACTGCATCAATCGTAGTATAGCCGAATTCCAGGGGGCATCTTAAGGTGAAGTTGAAACCCGTGTGATGTCTATAAAGATATTCGGTTATTGTTTAGTAATTTTATGGTGTCTCTCTGGGGTGAGAGGGCGATACAATGGGTTGACGATATCAAGGGTAAGTAAGGAAAAAAGACGAAGTCTAAGATATAAAGGTGTCAAGAATTATTTCTTGTACAAATATCAAGTATCAATAATCTCATCCTCCATTTCTTCACCTCTTCCTACATACATTTTCCTCAACTCCTCCATCATACACTAGGCTCTCCGTCTCTCACCCCCCTCTCCTCACTCTCAACTCAACCCCATGCACACTCACCGAACAACCCTCTTCAACCTCAAATTCAAATCCGGCTTCTCCCAAGTCATAAACGCCCTCGCCCTACCCATCTCATTCGCCGGATTCCAATTCGGCGCTCCATCCACGGACTCAATATCGAAGTTCCAAAGGAGTCGAGCTAGGATAATGCGCATTTCGAGGTATGAGAGGCTTCACAACATTAGTACGAGCCCTAAATGTCATGCTAGCCGTATATGTCCAACAAATTCTGTGATTCAAGGACGAAGGGGAACTAGAAGGTTAAGCGAGACAAAGTTGGGAGGGAAAAGGAAGTGAAGTGAGGGAGATAAAGAGACAGGGAGATGAACTTACTGTTTCCCAATACACCCCCTAGGACCCAGCGAGAAAGGTTGGGCAGCTTTCTTGTAATCCGTGTCGTATTCTTTGCTGATCCAGCGTTCGGGAATGAAGCCGTCTGCGTTTCGGAAGTTCTTCTCGTTGTGGGAGGCTGCCCATGATCCCACAGATACTGCAGTCTAGAAGAATTGCGATGTTAGTTTGAAGTTCTAAGGATTGGGAATGAAGGGAGTGTGATGGAAATGGAAGAGTAACGGGGAAGTACTTACGCCACCGGGAACCCAGAATCCGTCTACGGTGTCTCCTGCCTTTGGGACTGTTCTTAGAAGACCAGTTGGAACTGGAGGATGTATCCTGATAACAACAGTTTAGCTAACCTACAACAGGGACCTTCCAAGAGGAGAATACACACCTTAATCCCTCCTCAATAACGGCATTCAGATAAACACACTGACTCAACGCCTCCCACCTAAGATCCTTCTCCTCCCTAAATTTCCCTCTGATCTCAAGAACTAGCTTTTTATATACCTCCGGGTTGTAGATTAAGCGAGCCAACATGCCACTCAATGCATTAGCAGTCGTCTCACTCCCCGCAACGATAAACAACGCAGCATTGACAATAATTTCATCTTGATGCAAGTCGTATTTCGCCTTTTGCTTGAGGATATACCAGATGAAATCTTTGTGATCGGTATTTGGGTTATCAAGTCTTCGCATCACTTTTTCGGTGGAGAATTTGAGGTGGTCACGACGGTCTTGTCGTGGTTTGGCTGGTAAGCACCAGAGGAGGAAGTTCTGTAGCATCGAACCCGCGGTTGCGAATCGTCGCGTTGCTTGTTCGAGAGCACCGGCTTTGACTGTTTCGAAGATGAGATTGACCCAGGTGTGGAATTGACCGGATGCTAGACAGCCGAAGGGCTCACCGAATGCGAGATCGCCAATTATGTCGAAGGTTGTGAAGTTTAGCCAGTTGACCATGTTAAAAGATTCGTTGGCTACACACATGCGATCGAGATGTTTGATAAACAACGTTACGTAATCTTGGATGATGTCTTCTTGTTCGAGAAGAGCTTTTTGGGAGAATGAATGTGCGAGGGCTCGACGTTGACGAGCGTGGTTCGCGTCGTCTGCCATTGTGAGGGTAGTCACTCCACTTAGTGGCTCGACTGAACCCACATGAACTGGATCTTTGTGGAAGTTGGGATGACCGGCGCGATGGCCGTAGATATCTTCCCATGCTTGGACGGAGTTGAAGTGTAATTCTGTGGGAGATACTCGTACGACTGGTCCATATTTATCGTGGAGAAGTTTGTTTTCGAATGCGATACGGCCGCGGAGGAGAGCTCTGATGCCGGGGATTGGACTTATTGCATTGGTCTTAGGTCCTGGGAATTTGGCAAGAGGGTCGAGGGTGACTCGATAGATTGACTTTCAAGCAATATAAGTATGGCTATCGGTAGAAGGGGAAACAAAGCTTACGAGTCCAACAGTGTAAGTTATTCCCTGCCGAAATGGTTAGCAGAATTAAGAAGCTGTAGGAATATCACTTACCACAACTACTGCGAGTGTGAGAAAGAAAGTTATTGCGCCTAGGAGACTTCTAGGTGCGGTAGCATCATCCATTTTGGATCGTATTGTGTATCTCTTGGATTAACTTTGTTGGAGTGAGTCTAATGTCAGATATAACATTAATTTCATCCCCTTATGCATATATCTACCAACCTATTGTTTCTCTTGCATTTCGAACCCAATGCAAGCAGGCTTAGTAACTTGGTGGGGAGCTCTTACAAGCACCAGGCTAAAAAGATTGGAGCTCCCGGAAAAGGTTTCCCCCTCATTCTGACCCCGCTTCCCCACCATCCTGACGCCGGAAGAGCTAGAAAGCTGCATGACAAGAATTGATTCATGCATGGATTAGGGAAAAGTCATGAGAAACCCTGGAAAGGCGATCCAGATCCTTGAGCGTACGGAAGTCCAGGAACGAACGGCATGTGTGGTGACTTATATAAAGGGAGGTGTGCTGACCTCCAGACTTTGGGGGAGATACACGTGACTGCAAGAAAAGGAGTGAGAGAAGAGAGAAGCAGATTGAACGAAATTGTAAATCTTGTAGAATAGGTGTGAAATACATGATAGGCTACAAAGTAATATATACAAGAACACTTACTCATAATTTGGAATGTCTACCAGCAGAAAGTATCATCCCACCATCTACACTAATATCGACACCATTTCTATTTCAAGAGTCAGTAAACCATAGAAAAACACGAGAGGTAGATATGAGACACGCACATATAACTTCCAGCAGGTGAGCAGAGGAAAACCATGACTCCAGCAATATCTTCAGGCTCTCCCAAGCGCTTGCGGGGGTTTGCCTCTTCCAATTCAGTTGTGCCCCCCAGTCTATCAATCAGGCCGGCAGCCAATTTGCTAGGGAAGAATCCGGGAGCAACAACATTCGTAGTGATGTTTCTTGGACCGAGTTCTACCGCCAAATTCTTTCCAAGGTGCTATTCATTATTCGGTTAGCGATGAGTCTGGAGTGTGGGAGTGAGCATTGGGAAACTGACGTGTGCTGCGGCCTTGGAGACTGAGTACATAATTGTGCCATTATCTCCAACGTGAGGAACATTCTTTCCAGCCGTTGAGCTCACGATAATTATTCTCGAGGGATCCTGTCGTGTTCCCGAGGCTTCAAGCAATGGTAAAAATCTGGCAGAAATTTGTCAGCATTGTTGGCGAAAGACTCTTCCAACTCACTTCTGCGCCATCAAAAACACGCCCCGAACATTCAAATCCAAGATCTTCGCACTCGAATAATCCGGCGCATCCTCAAACTTCGAGCCCCAAGTGGCGCCCGCATTTGCGACAAGTATATCGAGCTTCCCTTCGGTCTTCTGGACGTGTTCGACGAGTCGCACGATTTCCGCTTCGTTGGAGACATTCGCTGGCACTCCCACCGCGCTGCCCTTTACGCCCGGGAGTTTATTGAGCTTCTCGACCGCCTGGTCAATTCCTTCTGCTCCTTCGGCTTTTCGCGCGCTGATGATGACTTTCTTCGCTCCGGCGCGGAGGAATGCTGTCGCCGTGTGAAGACCGAGTCCTCGCGATCCTGAATATAAAGATGTTGTGTTCAGCGCTGGGGGTTTGCTTTTGTTTTCAGGCTGCTAGGGGAAGCTTACCCCCTGTGATCAGTGCTACCTTGTCGTCCAACCTGAACATTCCATCGAAATTCCGTAGTTCTGACATGATGAGTATATTTGACTATTCCAAGATTTCTGTATTTCGATTTTCAAAAGATTTCCAATAATTTCCAATAATTCTATACATATTCAAGCAAGTGCTTCCTTCGTCAAGGCTACCATTTCCCCAGCCAGGTTTCCTTCTCACTGACGGCTTCCCCATAGCCTCGGGCTTCTCGGGCCATGGCTCCCCGCAATCCCCAGTCCGTCATGTACGACGAGTAGCTTCAAGCTCTCCCATAGGTGGTGACCTTGATAGCTACGTCGTTGAACCTCGGATTTTCGGGTGCACAAGGTATCACCAAGTTGTCACAGCTTTCTTATCTTTCTAATCTCTCAATTATTCAAACAACCCCCTCAAAGATCCAGTTCCATGTAAAATTCTTTCCAATATCTATCAAAATGCCATTTCACTCCCCATTTCCAGACCTGGATATCCCCAAGGTCGATATCTTGACATATTTATTTCCTCCCGGCGAGAAACCCTCAGAGGCACCATTATGGATCGATTCAAAAGATACTAAGATTTCCCTGTCCCCTGCTCAGTTATTACAATGGGTCAAGAGATTAGCTTTTGGGTTAGAAAGGATGGGAGTGAAGAAAGGGGAGGTGGTGATGATATACACACCAAATCATGTATTCGTGCCCGTTGCGTATCTAGGTATCGTGGGAGCGGGGTATGCATTTAGCGGTGCAAATCCAGTCTACACGCTTCCAGGTAAATCCCCATACTCTACAGAGAAATCAAGTCTAATAAATGCACAGAAATGGTCCATCAAATCAACAACACGAAAGCACAAATCATTTTAGCTCACCCAACTATGATTGAAACCGCCATCGGAGCAGCTCAAAAAGCAGGTCTCCCACTAAATCGTATATTCCAATTCTCAGACTCGGAAAATCCGCCTTTACATGGAATTCAAGACTGGCGCTCCCTAATAGGCTCCCCCTCAGAAGTATCCTCGTACTCCTGGCCACTCCTCACCCCCCAAGAAAGTATGAAAACAGTAGCAACAATAAACTACTCCTCGGGCACCACCGGTCTCCCCAAAGGCGTCTGTGTCTCCCACCACAACCTAATAGCCAACCTCAAACAAACAATCTTCGTCCGGTACCACAAAAAACCATATACTCAAGAAACTGCACCACCGGAGAGATGGCTAGGTTTCCTGCCCTTGTATCATGCGTATGGACAGTTATATACGATACTCATGGCGATGAAATTGCAAATCCCCGTTTACGTCATGAAACAATTCGTATACTCGGATTTCCTACAATGCATCCAGGATTTCCGGATCACGGATTTACAAATCGCGCCTCCGATTTTAGTTATGTTTTCGAAACGGCCGGAGACGGGGAAATACGATCTTAGTTCGGTGACGGATGTTCTCTGTGGTGCGGCCCCCCTGTCGAAGGAGTTGCAGAATGAGTGCATGCGTCGCTTCGGTATGCAGATTAATCAAGGCTGGGGAATGACGGAGGTTACTTGTGGTGCTATACATGTCCCTGGTGGTGTGAATGATGATTCTGGGTCTGTGGGACAGTTGGATCCAAATACTGAGTGTAAACTTCTTGACGATGAGGGCAAGGAAGTTGGCGTTGGAGAACGGGGGGAGATGTATGTTAGGGGTCCACAGGTTTGTTTGCGATATTGGAGGAATGAGGAGGCTACTAGGGAGAGTATTGATGGGGAGGGGTGGTTGAGGACGGGGGATGTGGCGGTTGTTGATGAGGAGGGTTGGTTTTGGATCGTGGATCGGAAGAAGGTTTGTTTTCTATTTGTTCCCTGCATACTTGTCGCGAGACTTGTAGGTTGTTGATTGCTGACCTCTTAATTGTAAAGGAACTCATCAAAGTCAACGCCCTCCAAGTCGCACCCGCAGAACTAGAAGCCGTACTTCTAGAACACGAACACGTTGCCGATGCAGCCGTGGTAGGTATCACATTACACAACGAGGAATGGCCGCGAGCATATGTCGCTATTCAGGAACAAGCGAAAGGCAAGGTTAAACCCGAGGAGATCCAGGAATGGATGAAGTCACGGGTTGCTAAGCATAAGTGGCTTGTTGGGGGTGTGACTTTTGTGGAGGAGGTGCCGAAGTTAGCGAGTGGGAAGATTCAGAGGAAGACTATGAGGGAGTGGGCGAAGGCTGATGCTAAAGATTTGGAGGGGAAGACGAGAAGTAGGTTTTAGACATATGAATCGATGTTTCGGTGAGTTGAGGTATGGTGCTATTCTTTCTTTCTAGGCGGGTGTGAGCGGTTTGTGTTTGCTGGTGGTTGGGTGGGGATTTGGAACAGATTACTGTCCACCCGTAGGTTATCATGAGAGATTCATGAAAGATCCATTCAAGGCGAAGGAAAGGGAAGTTCTTAACTCTGTTTCCTACTAGACAGAGAAAACGCCTGTATACAGAGGCTCGTACCTGCTTAGCTAGGTCGTTGTTCTTATCATTGAGGACAGTTGGAGCTCGTTACTCGAAATACATCGGGAAATGCTTTTGACTTGTGCCAAATATTTAGGAGAATGGACTAATATTACCCTAGACAGCTGGTAGAATGAGCAAAACAGGCAGGCACTATCTTCTGAAGGACATTTTCCTTTCATTCCAGCCATCAGTTCCCCCTACTTTGCCTCCTAGCAGATCATTGTTTTCCTGTGAACGGGATGAGGTACCACTATCTTCCTTAGACCCCCATTACACGGCAGCATTCCATTCCCTTCAATCACGAAAGAGTGCCCCCATGTGAGTCCCTACGTCGCTTCCAAACCCCATAACGATCCTCTTTGGGACAAACCCACGTCACGCCAACCGCCAGCTTTGATGGCCCCCTCAAGGCCCTCTTCGTACTCGAAGGGGCTACATTATTGTATATGTTTTTGGGGATGCTGCAAGCTCTTTCATTCGCCTACACATACATACTCTTATGCGTATGTTCCTGGACTTGAAGATTAGCTAGCGATGTATTCCATCTTGCATCTCCACTCACCATAACCGGTGAGTATTGACTAATACATGTGTACTCTACCCCCATTGCTTGATTTGTAAATGAAATTCTACTGTTCTAGTATTCTAAGAGGGGCTCCCGGTGGACAGAAAAAGTGGCAGTAAATCGTACCTGCCTACGTAACCATTGTCCCATCTATTTTAGGTAATTCAACGTACTTGCTCTAGATGATTGAGTTAAGCAAAACTATTAACCAAGACAATTACAGTAATCAACTGTAATTAGCCTACAGAGTAGAAACAACGAACAAGGGAGGCAGGTACGAGTATCTATTTACTGTCACTTTTTTTGTCCACCGGACGGAGGGGGTTGCCGGCACTTGAAGCTTGTACGTTTTGGTAAATCATTTTTATACATGATCTCCATGAAGGCTGTATATATTGTGGTGTTCCCTTCAATATGTGTCTCAGGCTCTTTACATGGTTGTTTTCAATGTGCCATTTTTCATCACCTGGAAATTTTGTGGCCCTGTAAAGTCGCATCGAAATCCGCAAAATCCGCAACGTTCTCCCGGTTATCCTGCTAAAAAAGCTCGTCAGGCTTAACAGATTGCAATAATTTGTTGACGCCTTCAACAAGAAGTAGGGTAAGGTGGCTTAGTTTCTTCATGTTCTCGATTCTACCTTGAATATCTTCAACTGTTCGATACTTTGCCTGCAAGTTAGTCTCCTCCACAAAAAGAGCCCGAAGCCCATCTTCCCCTATCGCGTTTCTTAAAACCGTTGCGTTCCTAACCTTTGTATATTCACTTCAATTGGCTTGAAAAGGAAGTCCTTCAGAACTTCATTTCCTATAACAACCACGATATTTGGGACAATCGCACATTATCGTATGTCTGGGAAATAATAAGTTATCCCAAGTAAGTAGAATATTGACTCTTTATTTCCTCAGATATTTAGAACAACGAGAGAGGCAGGTAACTAGACGCCATAAAGTTGTCGATCGCGAGGCTAAGTAGTTCTCTCCCCGCCCCTCTTGAGATTTCTTAACCAAATTTCACCATGCAGCAGCATCCACAGTCCCGGGTCCCCTAACCGAACTACTCACTGTGTACATTCGTTCAACAAACTATTAAAGAATTACCCTTCGTTGAACCTTCTTGCTTCTCCACAACGAGCTTATTCATCCCCAGCCCTTTCGTCTTTGGATTTTCCTGGACATGTTTCTCCATACTATCATGCGGCATTTGGATGCCCTTTCAGTGGTGCCTTCCGTCATTCGACTTAGCATGAAGACGGGTCAGAGTCATTGATATGCTCATTCGAGAACCGTACTTTCTCGTCATTGCACTCAGAGTTAGTGGAAAATATCACTGCCACTCTGGATTCCGACCTTTTGCATGTAATTACGGCCTGTACTGTGACTCAGTTTTGGTTAGCCAATTTACTCTGTACAAGGAAGGTATGTCGTAAGTATTAACGATATAGAAGAAGTGAAGCAATATGTTAAGTTTAACAATACACATTATGTAAGCTTGACTACTTTAACGTACTTCACTAGCCTCTTGTCGTCCCTAGCCTATGGCCGTGTCCCTACTAAATGTGTCGCGTTATTATTATATTATTACCTATATGCTATAAATATCAGCGCATTAGTTAGTATAGGTTTTATTATAGTAGATTAGGTTGTAATCGTAATATATATATATTTTACATTAGGTGATATATAGGGACACGGCCATAGGCTAGGGACGGCAAGAGGCTAGTGAAGTACGTTAGGCAAGCTAAGATACATAAGGGAGTATGATTTGAGAATACTCCTTACTAAACTTCTTAGGTAGTAGGCCTTCGCTTAAGCACCCTACCTCGCTTAGCTGAGTTTTCAAAGATAAAAAATTAATCAAACAAGTATAAGCTAGCCTATAACGTAGCTAAATGAAGCAAAAAAAAAACTATTCTCTCAGGCGCGAGTCGAACGCGCGACATTCCGGTGGCTAAATTTAACAATTACAGCCGGACGCCATAAACCAACTAGACGACCGAGAGTGTGAATGTGAGGTTCTTCTTGTGATTGCAGGGTTCTTATTTGGCTTTGTGAATCTCATTTTGCTTTGTGGGGGCTAAGGTGTGAAGGTGGGTCTTAGTGGAGAACTGTCGTAGGTTTAGCCGGTGTTGTTGCGGACGAGGTATAATTGAGCAGTGTTGTGAAAAAGGTTATTTTAAATATTGTATTTGGTGATTGCCTGAGTTGCGCAAGGTTGTTCTTGGTGTATCTTCTTCCTGGTTCCAAAATATACATTGTATTCAGCTTATCAGCTTGATTGCCAGTTAAGAGTCCTTCAGTCACGTGTCAGACTGACAAGGAAATCTTTTCCCGAAAACTTCCCCGCCTTTTTCTTCGAGTCCAGAACCCCACGACTCTGACACGCCTGCGTATCTTCGGGAACAATTTCCGTCCAGCAATGAAGATGCATTTCCTAGTTTCACGAGATGGCAACCAGCATCCTCAACCCTGCCTGCGGGATCTAGAATTCGCCCATCTCAAGCCGGGTAACTCATGAATCTAAATTACCCCGCGAAGCTGAGCTTCTTGGGTAATATACCTTGTCTCGTACTTGTGCAGCCTTGCCTACATCATCCTGGGTATTACTGGCCGAGGTTGAAAACCGCAGATTTGACAGCCTTCCCAAGAGGATATGAGTTTCCGAGTGTCAACTCGAGTATTATCGCCCGGGGAAAAGGCCTTCTCGGTTGTCACAGTAAAGGTAGCTGTGAGATTGAGAAAGCTAAAGGTGAACTAATTTAGATTGAGTCTTTCACATCTGATATCTACTCACTCGATACCTATCTGTCAATAATGACTTCTCTTTCCGAGCCCACTCGAGTTCTGAAAAGAAAATCGCTTCATTCAGACACTTTCCCCACAGCCGAATCACCTCTCTTCAAAATGGCACCATCAGCAATGCCAGACCCAAATGGGACAACTTCCAATGGCATCAATGGAGCTGGACTTTCGTACGCAGATACGGCAGAGGCAGAATCTTACAAGATTCTCCCACAATACCATTCAAAAGCGACAAAACTACGTGTAGCTTGCGTTGGGGCTGGGGCGTCAGGACTATGTGTAGCATACAAGATGGAGAAGATGCTTGAGGCAGGGTCTTGGGAACTGACACTTTTCGAAAAGAATTCTCACTTTGGAGGAACTTGGTACGAAAACACCTACCCTGGGGTCGCATGCGATATCCCTTCACATCTATACACCTTTTCCTGGGATCCTAATCCAAAGTGGAGTCACTACTTTGCCTACGGACCAGAGATTCAAGCATACTTTGAGGGCTTCGCTGAGAGACATGGAAGTACAAAGTACATGAAGTTAAACTCCAAGGTTATAGAGGCGGTATGGGATGAGTTTGCGGGAAAATATACGATTACTTTGGAGGATCCGATTACTGGAGAGCAATGGAAGGACTGGTGTCACGTTCTTGTTAATGGGTCTGGTATTTTGAACAATTGGAAGTGGCCCGATATCGAAGGTATACACGATTTCAAAGGAGCTCTGATGCATTCGGCGAAATGGGATCACTCAGTTGATTTCAAAGACAAGTCGATTGGTGTAATTGGGACTGGATCAACTTCTGTGCAGATTGTACCACAGCTACAACCCGAAGTCAAGCATATGGATGTCTTCATGCGTAGTTCGACTTGGATCAGCCCTCCTTTTGGTGGTGGTACGTATATCCCGTCCGTGGAGAAAATTGTTTGACTAACGACATTTCAAATTAGGTGTCCTAAACGAGGAACTGAAGAAAGGAGCGGTAGACGACGACCCCGGGTTAAGACAGTATACCTTCACAGAAGCAGACAAGAAGAAATTCGCCGAAAACCCTGACTACCTCCTCCAATTCCGAAAGAAAATCGAAGCCGAAATAAATTCATTGTTTGGAATGTATCAACAAGGATCAGAAATGTCAGATCAATTCCGGGAAGTCATCAGAGCGGAGATGCTCAAAAGAATGGGTCCTGGAAATGAAGAGCTCAAGAAGTTCATTATTCCCACCTGGTCGCCAGGATGTCGAAGAATATCACCCGGTGACGGATACTTGGAGTCCTTGGTACAACCAAACGTTTCGCCAGTCTTTAGTGGAATCAGGAAGATTGTGGCAGAGGGCATTTTAACTGAAGATGGGGCTCTCCATAAGATGGACGTATTGGTGTGTGCAACTGGCTTCCAGGTTGCTTTCAGACCAGCATTCAAGGTTGTCAATGGGGATGGAGTAACATTAGATGAGGATTGGGGTAAAGGACCAAATCTTTATCTTGGATTATCCGCACCTCGTTTCCCTAATTTCTACACAATCGTTGGTCCCGGTGCGACATGGTCGAGCGGTACACTACTCCCCTCAATTGAGACAAGTGTTGAGTATGCTGTCAAGATGATGCGTAAGATTCAGAAGGAGCACATCAAGTCCCTCGATGTAAAGCAGGAAGCCTTGGACGATATATATGCTCATTTTGACGAATTCCACAAGACAACCGTCTGGCAGGAGGAATGCCGCAGCTGGTTCAAGGACGGTAAGATCAAGAACAGAATCTATCTCTGGCCAGGATCGGTAAGTTATTCAAATCCTATTTTCGGACAGTCTGTTAATTTAATTCATGAATCAGACCATTCATTTCCTCAAGACCATCAAAGATCCTCGCTTCGAAGATTACAACATTCGCTATCGATACAAGAATCGGTTCGCTTTTCTCGGGAATGGAGAAGTTAAGGCGCATACAAAGAAAGGTGATTACAAAGGTCTTAGCCCGTACGTGCGGAGTAGTGATCACGAGTGGTCGATTGAGTAGACATCGAGATCGTTTTCATTTTGTCTAGCCGGCGTCGGGTACGGGGTTTGAAAGGCCTAGCGATCGAGAGATCGAGCTTCTACCTTCTCCCCCTCTTTTTTTGCAGCATTTTCAGCGAAAAGAATCGTAATTCACATTAAACTCTACTCCTATATCCCACATACAACAAATTTTCACAAACAAAACAATTTCTCCAACTCCCTGCATGGGTTAATGCATAATGATGAGGCTCGATCTCAGATGTAATCACATCGCGAGTACGGTATGTTCTGAAGAGGACCTTACGAGTATCCCGCAGTGGAATCATGGGGGAAGATGGGGAAATGGGGCCCCCTATGAAGTTCAGTGGAGAAAGTGGGGACTCAAAATTACCCCGCCATTTTCTAGTCTGGAGCTGAAATTCAAAGGGGCGACATCCATTCTTTTCTATCGTTCAGAAAGAGCGCCTTCGTTAACTGCGGTCAATCAAAACATATCAGCAAGTATGATTGACAAGAACTGGTACCCCAAAGAAACAAGGGAATATCTCTTGGATCTCATCCCTAAACCTTTCTTGTAACGCCAAACATCGTCAAATGGAACTTCTGAAGTATGGACTAGTCATGTTTCTGCAACACAACCCCACAAGACGAGTCAACCTGCCCTCGCGTATTATATCCAAGACCACCATGACCACGCCTCGTTACACTAGTTTGCTCGTGGCGGATACCAGTTGACCAACTTTGAGGCACCAAACGCACCTCGAGATCCGAACTAGTGATTATGGAAGGCAGGGAATTGTACTTTGGGAGCCACCCAGGGGTAATGATTGGTAAGACCGAATATGGGGTAAGTCTTGGCTCAGTGATGGGGGTCTGTGTAGTTTCCTCCGAGCTCCACTAGCTTTGCCGAAGATGGAGATTCCTGGTTGACGTCGTGTTCGTCTTGCTTTCGAATTATGTTCTATTTTGCCTAATGTGTTTACCAACATTGTGTCTTCTTGCCATCACCGATTTACTTGTACCACTATCAAATATATCCCGCTGTACTATATAGGTTCACCTCTACAAACCGGGGCTCTTGAATGTCGATGCGTATAAATAGTCTTTTTGAGCACGACGCCTCGATGAAGAGACAGGTTGAGAATGGAGAAACAGCTGTTGCACCGCCAGCACCATCAATGACTGCAACCATATTTGAGGGTTCGGCACAAGAACCGCAGCAATCCCAAACGTCTCCGCCAAATCAAGCTTCCTCACATTCAAATACAAACACAGCTTCCAATTCTTCCAAACCAGCAGCTCAGAGGCATCGTGCTTCAATCGCTTGTGCGTCATGTCGAGATCGCAGAATAAGAGTAAGCACAGAATCTCCATGCCGGAGTACAGCGGCGAAATCACCTATCTGACCACTCCAGTGCGTTGTACCACCTGGTGAAAGAGATTGTACACAGTGCAAACGATCGAAAACTGAATGTATAATTAGAAATGATGACGAGAGGCGGAGGTGAGTCCATTTCCACGAAGTGGTGGACCGACTAGCTAACAAGTTAGACCTATATCCAAAGCATACATGTCTTCCTTGACAGACCGGGTGGCGATGCTAGAAGGAATGTTATCAGAAACTGGAAAGGATATACCGCCCCCGAATTATCCACCCAAAACGAGAGCAGACGCGGTAGCATCACAAAATAATTCAGCCGAATCCTCGGCACAAAATCAAAGCCAGAATCAAAGTCAGAACCAAGTCCAAGAGCCTCCACCTGCACAGAATACTACACCGAGGAGTATTGCAGACGAATCCACTGATGGAGATAATGGATATCAAAATGACATGTCCAACAGCATGATGGAAGCTCAACAACTTCCACCAAGGATACCGGCTTCAAAAAAGGAGGGTTTAGTACACATGCTGCTTTCGACTCGCGGACATTTAAGCTTCGATCAACTAAGCGGTCGATTACGATTCTTTGGCCCTGCCTCAAATTTCCACATTTACGCAGATAACGATAATTCCATCGATATTCGCGAATCACCAGAACAAATAAGACGAACGGAGCGCATTATCCGATCCTTGACTATAGAAACACACGATTATTTGCTGGAACTGTTCTGGGAACATTACAATGCTGTACTTCATATTGTTCATCGCGAAGCATTCAGCGAGGATATGCATAATGCGCATAGCAAGTATTATTCTGGCTTTTTACATATCTGCATTTTGGCTATGGGATATAGGTTTGCGGATTTGGAAAGAGAGGATATGAAGAAAATTACTCTGGGAAATAGAGAGTGTACGTTACAGAGGGAGGCTAAATATATGTTGGATATGGAGTTGGAAAGACCGGGTGGTATACCTTCGGTGCAGGGATTTTTGCTTCTGGGTGACCTTGAGTGCGGAGTTGGAAGAGATAATACGGGATGGATGTATGCTGGTAAGCAGTTTTGTTGAGCTTTTGAGGGATTAAGCTAATCTTCGAGAAGGAATGGCGAACCGATTGTGTTTCGACCTTGGTCTTCATTTGGATTGCCAAAATGATGGACTCGAGGAAAAAGAGATACAAATTCGACACATGACTTTGTTCGCCTGCGTAATATACGACAAGTAAGTCTTCTTGTCGGAGTATAAGGATTACTCTAATCATTTATAGATATTGGGCACTTTTTCTTGGACGACCAACGGGTATCAAAAGTCAAGATCTCGAAATGTACCGACTCTCTAAACAATTCGCTTGTCTCTCCGCTTGTAAACCAGCGGGAGTTCAAAGAAGCCGGGAAACACAAATATACGAGGAGCTGTTGGATCTGATGGAACTAGCAGGAAAGATTGCCGAAATCCGAGATTCTGGAGCTCAAACAACCCAAGACGCAGATAAAACGAATAGTGCTTACCTGTATGTCATGAACCTCGATAGACAGCTCCAAACCTGGTACAGAAAATTGCCAGACAACCTTGCATGGAAGCCGGAAAATATTCAGACAGCTCCATTTTCGTTCTTCCTCCTTCACCAACAGTATCACTGCAGTCTGATTTTACTCCACCGTCCTTGGGCGAAATATGAAGATCCAACTCCGCCAAATTCCGATGATGGGAACGATGAGAACATTTATATGAACATCGACGACAATCATTCCTTCATGTCTCGCTCCATCTGTACCCGTCAAGCAATACGGGTAGCCCGAATATTCTGGCACCATCGCCAACGATTCGACACGCGTCTAATTTTCGTCACCGGAATTCAACACGCAGGCACAGCCGCCACTGCACTAGTTGCAGCTCTTGCATTCATCAAAAACGTCAATGACCGGAAAAACAACATGCAATACCTCGAATGTCTCGCCTCCGCACTAGGAGACATGTCGTACACCTACCAACCCGCCGCTTCCATGTCCTCCATCCTCCAGGCAGTAATGATCGAGCTCCAAAACACAAATTCCAAAACCCCACCCCCAGACGTCCGTCACTTCCTCCAACGAGGGGAAAGCTCCTCCATCCCCGCCCGTCGATCCTCCTCGAACGACTCTGCCGAACCACGTGCCTTCAAGAAGCGACAACTCTCAAAAACTTCCACCAGACCCTCCACCCTCTCCTCCCAAATTCCGGCCACCACCCCGATCTTGGAATTTGCAAAGACTCCAACTCCTAGTCTTACGTTCCCGACACAGGCTCAGGAGAGGCAGGGGGATGGGTTTGTGATGATTACTCCGAGGAGTGAAAGGGCGGTTTGGCCTACCTTGAATAGTGATTTGAATGCATTAGATTATCCGATGACTTTTACTGGAATGGGGATGGGAAATGCGCCACTTGGGTGGCTTGGGGAGGGCATGAGTCCCTTTGGGGTTGTGAATGGGACGGGTGGTATTAATGAAAGCAGTGAGGGAAATATGGGGATGGAAACTACGTTGACTGGAAGTGAAAAGAATCATGAGCTGGATTTCTTTAGTTTTTGATTTTTGGGTTCGGAAAAAAAGGAGATTTTTTTGCTCAAGTAGGGAATTGGGATCTCTAGGATTTCTGGAGCTGGATGTCTTTGATGATTACAACGCGCTCTTTTCTTTTCTTCGCTTCCAGGTGGTGTTATCACTCTCACGAGAGGGGAGTTTTGATATCCGGTTTCTGTTTTGCTAGTCAACAAGTTTCGTTCTTCTTTCGCTCTGTTGTCGATTATTTGTTGTGAGATTTCCAGAAGAAGCTGTCACAATCCAAGTGACACATCTTCTGGAGGGTCCCATAAATCGGGTCCCAGTCCAACTCCCGGTAAACAGGAAACTATGATATGCCACGTTTCGACCTTGCTGTCGAAAGAAAAGCTGTTGTCGGATTAGGGATGAAACGTTGAACTCTTTAGAAAGTTCTTATTCCTTCGACGTCCGAACTTCAAGGGGCTTTTGGTCATTGCCGTGCAATTGCTGCGACAAAATAGCAAAGTAGTTCCAGGTTGCCTCCTTGGGTCCGCTAGCACGACACCCTTCCCTACATTTTGGCCCTCTGTATCGGAGATGAGATATTCCAGTTCTGAAAGCGTGCGCATTTCTTTCGAAGACCCCGGGAGTTCTTGAGACGTTTGCCGCCTCGAACTCCCGTTCATCATTCAGAACACTCGAAAGCTCTTGTTCTAGAAGTTCTCGCTCGTACGGTTTGACATAAGCCTCGGTCTCTAGGGCAGACGAGAACGCGACCTCAGGTGCGAGTAGCTCGTATGTATGCTTTTTATTGCCTCTCTTTCTGATCGGACCAGCGCCGTCATAGACAGAGCTTCTGCTCAATGAAAGATCATCAGGCAAGCTGCTTGTTATAGTGATCATCGAATTGAGAAGTGCATGGAGGTCTGATTGGAGACATACATGTCTGTTGGATTGTACACCATGTCCAATATGCCGTCAGGTCGTCTTGGAAGGCGAATAAATCCGAGTATCGCCACTTGAACTCCATATGGGGAGTGTTGACGACCCATTTTGGGGCGGCCTTCGCTACCTGTTTTTACTGTTGCGTCGTGTGGTTTGAAACTTTGATCGAAAATGGTCATCTTCACCCTCATTCAAAGTCATCGGCTGGAACGTTGTTGAGTGAACGCAGGTGAGAAAGGTCCTCTCTTGGCTTTGAGTTGAAAAGTATCGATACTCTACTTTGTTGCAGGTGGCTGTCCTTGAAGGCAGACTGCTCTATCCATGACAAGATCTTGGAGAGAAGAGCTGACTAAAACGTGGGGGTTTTAATGCACAAAATTCCACAGTGGCTTTTCATACTAAATATACAACCAGACACGTGGGTCTTAGTGGAAATTATGAAAATGCAACTGCTTCCTCAATGAAGGCATTCCTAAATCATCTCTCTTCGACTTTCTTATTTTGCCTTGGAAAAGTGTTTCACATGCCGCTGCTCCCGGTAACCATTAAGCCTCGTGTTGACCCTGGTTCATGCCAAGGTCCATTTTGATAATCGATAAGAATATCACATCCTACCCCTGATTGCCACTTCTACCGAATCACAGTTGAATTCTAGACCACGTGTGTTGAGACAACGTCAAAGTTGGTGCAAGGCATGATGATCGCTTCTCGCACCCGCGGGATTGACATGATGTTTCGATTTGAGGGCTGGGATTCATATTACCTCGGTGAGTGGTTGATATCGATTGTGCGACTGTCTCCTCTGTTGGAGCTCCAGAGTCCAGGGTCATGAAGATACACTCTCGACAGATGAAAACAGAGGTGCTCCCCAAACTGTATGCGAGATTAAAGTTGATATTTATCAGGCCCCGAATGTTCAATGCCTGGTTTTGAGGTATGCTCTTGGGAATTTGGGAGTGTAGGACCTCAAAGCAGTTCGAAGCGGATTCTCTGTGTCAATATTGCCCAGACCTCTGAATATTACTTCAACGAGAAGCAATTCGAGAGGGAAGAACAAAAACCCCGTGTGTGGAGGACACCCATCTACAGGTCAAATAAGGCCAACCATTGTTTGAAACGGGTTCTGGAGAAGAATACGCCTCACGCCATTGTTGGGAAACTCCTCATGGAAAAAGCAAAGTGACAAGCCTTGCCGCACCACACCATTCAAGCCGAGTGGGATCTCGAATGGCTATGCTCTTGAGAAACGTGCTTCAATATACTTGGTGTCGTACCAGACGGATTTAAATGGCGAATTGGTTGTTTGGCCTGGGATGTTCTGCATTCAGCTGGGGGCATACATATGGAGGAGATGCTTCTCGAAGCAGAATGTGCCGACCTGTTACTTAATTCGAGCGGCATGGAAGCTCTGCGGAATGGCGGGACGGGTTGAGCAGTGGATGCCATGATTCAATTTCCTCCAGTGAGGAGAAGTAGATGCATGTCCATCGTTTGCTTTCCATATGTTGTGGCGTACCGCCCAGACCCAAACTCCCGGGCTGTCACTCAGCCATCAGAAAATTGGGATGGGTGATACCTGGGGGTCTCAAGGTGGGGTGCTACACGTGTAGGGCGTAGTGTCTTCCTGCTTCCTACCAACATCTACAAACATCTCTCACTGTCGTCAACCTTTCTACTCAAGCTCCCGTTCGTGTTGATGTAACGATCACTGCCCTCTGCATATATCTGCCTGTATCCTACTTTCCTATCAGGCTCGCCAGTGCGTCGTCTCTTATTTACCGACGTTTGCTCTGCCCTGACCGCCGATGCTGTGTACCCAAAAGCACAGTCAGCTTGACCCCTTGATATTAAAACCGATAGTAGCAGAAGCCAGAGACGTCAGACAAAAGCCATCGTCACCCCACTCAGCTCCCCCCACCTATTTCAATATATACATTGTATTTCAACAAATTTACACTCAGCATACAACCTCAGCATCGTGTCCTATTTTGTTGTCTTCATGTCGAGGCAGCCATCAAGGCTGATGAGTTTTGGGCCATGAATACCGAACTTCCAGAGCCAGCTCTTTCTACTACATTTTCACACACACATGGTGGCAATGGTGCATTTCACAACTTTTACAATGATTATTCACACATTAGCGATCCAAACCTTCGGAGGAGGCTAGCTTTGGCGGAAATTGATAAGGTATGTGATCCCAAATGACGGGGACACCCTCCTGACACTTGTTTCGACATTTTGCTGACTAGAATAGGTGCCCTTTGGATGGTACCATGTACGGGCAGTTCTAGTCGCCGGAGTCGGATTCTTTACAGATTCATACAATATATTCGCCATCAATCTCGTAACCGCCCTGCTGGGTATGGTCTTTTGGCAAGGCGATCCGATACCTGGATCAAATCAAGGTGGCAATCATGGAATGCTCCCTCAATCTGTCAATACAGCTCTCAAGGCAGCTACCTCTGGTGGTGCAGTAGTTGGTCAGCTGTTTTTCGGATGGTTGGCTGATGTTGTAGGTCGAAGAAGGATGTATGGGGTCGAACTCGCCATTATCGTTTTTGCGACCTTCGCTCAATCTCTTGCAGCTCCGAGTCGTGCGGTGACTATGACTGGATTGATGATCTTCTGGAGATCTGTAATGGGGATTGGAATTGGAGGAGACTACCCCCTTTCAGCAGTGATCACATCAGAGTAGGTAGCTTTTGTTCGCTTCGATGAGCTGCCCCTAAATAGCCCAAAGAGGGGCCGCCAAGCTTTGACCTTTTCACGCCCTCAAATGTATGCTGAGTTTTACTTCTAGGTTCGCTCCAACAAGGTGGCGTGGTGCAATGATGGCAGCAGTGTTCTCAATGCAGGGGACAGGGCAATTCGCAGCGGCGTTGGTTGCTCTCATAACGACAGTTGCCTTCCGGGAATCTTTCGAGGGAACCACGAGCTCCTTCTCGAGTTGCCATGCTGATTGCCAAGCCGCCGGGGATCGAGCATGGCGTATCATCGTTGGATTTGGAGCCGTTCCAGCACTTTTCGCATTATACTGGCGATTGACAATTCCAGAAACGCCCCGGTACACTTTCGACGTCGCCCACGACATTGAGAAGGCTCACGCAGACATCAAAGCCTACATGAATAACGAAGCTGAAGGGAAAGTTGATCCGATAATACAACAAAAGACGAAACTACGACAAGGCAAACACTTGGCCGCTCCTGATGCTTCGTGGCCGGATGCTTTCTCGTATTTCTCGCAATGGAAAAACTTCAAGGTTCTTTTTGGAACCACTGCATCCTGGTTTCTTTTGGACCTGGCTTTCTAGTAGGTGCTAATCTATTTCCCCGTCATTCTAACGTGGTGAAGATGCCGTAAAGTTTAGACTAGCTATCCTTCGAAATCTTCTCACTTGACTTATAACTAACTCAAAACCAGTGGCCTTGGATTAAACAATTCTATTGTCCTCAACGCTATAGGATATTCATCGGGCGATACTATTTATCACACACTTCTTAACAACGCTCTCGGTAATCTCATCCTTATCTGTGCGGGATCCATACCAGGCTATTGGCTTTCAGTATTAACAATTGACACCTTCGGTCGAAAGCCCATTCAAATCATAGGATTCGCGATTCTCACCGCCCTTTTCTGTATCATAGGCTTTGCTTTCCAATCATTAACATCCAGCTCCCTTCTTGCTCTCTACGTCATCGCTCAGTTTTTCTTTAACTTCGGACCTAACACGACAACCTTCATCATACCAGGGGAGTGCTTCCCTACACGTTATCGATCAACCGGACACGGTCTTTCGGCGGCATGCGGTAAAGTAGGGGCTATCATTGCGCAAGTTATGGCTCAACCCCTCCTCTCAAAAGGAGCCAAGCCGAATTGCAAAGGAGTTGCATGCCAACCGTGGCTCAATCATCTTATGCAGATATTTGCGCTATTCATGTTCCTTGGAACTCTAGTCTCTTTCCTCGTACCTGAAACAAAAGGTCGCACTTTGGAAGAGCTTGCGGGTGAGAACGATGGTCGTGTCCAAGAAATGGATCGCAGAGGCGGAGGACTGGGAGGTTGGTGGACCAGAAACAATCCGTTCACAGGCGGGAAACCGGCTGGGTTTAGTACCATGCGATCACCGAGCCTGATTGCGAGAAGTCCTGGGATGAGAGGGAGGAAGGAAAGAGTGGGTATTATGACGAGTCCGGAATTACTTCCTAAATCAGGAGAGAAGAGGAAAAAGGGACAGAGACAGGTTCCATCGCCATCTTTTGAGAGTGGTCAACATAGTGGCAGCGCGGGTAGTGAGGGGAGGGGAATTAGTAGAGACGGGGAGGATATATTTACGAATGTAGGAACGGGGGGGATGCCACCTGGGTGGAGTGCTGGATGGGGCGTGCAAAGAAATCCGATGAGGGATGGGAGGGTGGAAAGTATCATGCTGCATGATGTTGGTAGTTTGCTGAAATGAAACTACTTAGATTATTGGTTTCTGGGCTGCAAGGTGCATGGAAAGGGAGTATGATACCCATGTTTGTACATATCTTGACGGGGGGGAATTCAAATATTGTTTTGTAGAAAAAAAACACAGCAATTATATTTCTTCAAATGTGGGATTTGCAAACTCTACAGGACACGGATGGGCTCTGTACAACGTGCTCTACGGGGACGGGGAAAATGTCCGAATCTGACCCTCTGGAGATCCTCCTAAAAATAGACAATAAAGTACAACAGCTTAATTATATAATGATAATGATGCAAGTTTCTCATATAATTATAGATATCAAGGATTCTTTCTACAGTTTTTGAAAAAACAATATCTTCTTTTGACGCATTGTGACAGCAATGGCAGGTTTATGCGCAGGTGAGAATCCGGAACCGGACATCAAGATTCTCACAGCAGCGTCGAGTTCAGCAAATCTGAATGTGAATGAGTTGGAATAAGGGAATAATATCTAGGATAATTTAAAAGTCTCCTCTCTCAAACTTTTCATCTTCGCGACTTCTCCATTCATTACGCCATGCAAATAACAGTCCCCTATCAACTCGTAATGGCCTTCGTCAACGCCATACCTGGCCTCCGTTTTCGAGACAAACGGAACCTTATGCCATAGGTATGCGAGGGTTCCACCAGAAGCAGGATGTTCCTTAAACTTTGGTCGTAGGACAAAGGGTGTTCTGGCGCCGTTGAAAGTGCATATGATGTCGCCGGGTTTAGATTCGAATGGCACCCAACCAAGCCTGTTACCAGTTGTAGAGCAGAATCTGTCGAACATGATTTCTGCCCATCGGGAATGCATTTCAAACCTCATGCGCATTTCTTGGCTATCATCTGTGTTCCCCAGTCTCATTGCTCTACGATCTCTGTAAAAAAGAGTGCTGTAGGGTCCGTATCTAAACTCGCTTAGGACTCTCCGTGCCGCAGCTTCGTGACTCGTCCCCGCTAAAGGAATTACGGCCCGCTTGCCATCTTTGATATCTGAAAGAAGATCCATATATTTCTTGAACTTGGCTCCGAAGTTGAGTGGCGGGTCTTCATTTCGTATCATTGTTCTCCAAAACTCCTCGTATCGGTGTTTCAAATTTTTGTGTGTTTTACTAAACGCAATGTGTTTGCAGTTCTCCATCCATACTATGTTTGTGAAATCAGCGGCTAGGCCGGGGGCTGATCGATTTTGTGGCCCAAAACGTGATATAGCATCTTCTGACTCTTGCCTCCTCTCGCGAACCTTGGGAGGTGTTTTGTCATAAAGCTTCTTCAGTTGCTTTGCGTTCACCCATCGTAGATACTGCAGGGAAGCGTCAATAATTTGGAACTCCGAAATCTGGAGTCGACAGACTGAGATTTCCTCAATTTTGTCTATCACCTTTCCTCTGATTCGTAAAACCTTCGGTTCACCAGGCAGCCAGGAAATCCAAGGGGTAGATTTTGTTGCTGCATTGTATTCGGCTCCTCCTGCAGCTTCAACAATTGATGGATCGCAACCTTTATTCCACGCTGGTACCCAGGAAGGAAGTTCCAAGCTTTCATCTCGAGTACGTCCCGCGTATGACAAAGTCCGGAGATCATTCTTCTTCAAGAGGCACCACCTTGCAAACCTAATAAACACCTCCTCGGTGGGAACTGTATAATCAGGAGCAACCTCCCAATCTGCCTGGTTGCAATCTGTAGCAACACCACGAAATGCAAAGACCTTGTCCCGCAGGTCGGTTGCCTTCCTTGTGGCGCCTGAATACACGAGGTCAAGCAGTCTACCCCTATCACGCCCCAGACTAGAACCAAATACGCCCATTTCCAGGACGTTGTTCATAGAAAGGCTAGATGTTCGGTCTGAGTTGTTAGCAAGTATTTGTCGTCCCGTCGTTTTCAAACTCATCACCATCACAGGACTGAATAGTGCAGAAAAAGGTATGGAATCTTGTCCAGAAACCAATAAAACCTCTGACGCCTTTGCGTATTCCTGGAACATCCACACCCGCTGAAACCATGCATGGTCCAAAAGGGAAAATATAGATGCCCAGTCAAAGGCTCGAATCTCGGAAAGTTGCTTTTTATTCGAATCAAATATACCGGGGTCGATGAGTCCTAGTTTGATACGCGCAAAAAGATCCTCTATCTTTTCCGAATATAAAAGCAGGCCTTGTTTCTTGAAATACTCGTGTACGTTCCTGATGGCTCTGAAGGAATTCTCCGTCCTTCCAGACGGAATTCCCAACCATACTATGACCCGCTGCGCATGCGAGTAAATTTCTCCCATTAACTGGACTTGTTTGCTTTTTTCTTCATTGTCTTCCTGATTGATGCATAAAGCATCAGCCCAGATAATCCGCTCACGGTCAGGGTACCGAAGGTTTTCGAGTGCTTGATGCAAATTCTCTCCTACATGAACTTTCTTTCCCGAACACCATACATTGCCACCGCCAGTCTTAGGATTTCCCCAAACGTAAGACAAAGCCTCGAAGTGAGGAGCATCAGTAAGGAAATGCTGTTCAAGACGACATTGGACCGAATCGCTTGTTTGACCGGGTGCAAGTACAAGAAGTCGAATTTCATCTGGTTCTTCGAGGGGGTAATATTTAGGCAAGGAAAATTCCCGTCTCTACTTGTTGTATCGTTTCTTGGAGGATTCATAAAGCGTTTCTGATGATTTATAAGTTCCGTGAGCCACGAAAGATAGTGCTAGTAAAAAAATACAAATGATGCGCGCATTGGCCTTTCCACCTGGCTTCTTTTCTCTCGCTGGTGGGTTTTCTAAAAGTGTTGTCTCGACCGGGGATTTCCGACGAGTTATTCGTATGGTACGCCGTTGTATCACCAGAAGGTTGCGCGACATCGAGATTGGCGACTTGGCCCATAATTGGGTCTGAAGCGGCAAAGGCATTCTCAAAGATCGTAGGAAGTTAAGCAATAGGAAATCAAACTTGGACAAGGAAGGATTGTTTAAGGGAAGTGAGAGATGGTGTCAGACATTTGTTGTAACCAATATATGAAAAATTTAGGAGATTATTTGCGAGGAAGGTTGTTCAGCTCGTTATTGAAAATACTACACCAACGCCACAATTGCAACCCATGCGCAAAGCTGTATTATTGGCAATTGCTGATTGGTTCAAAATAAAGTCATGTATTTCAAACGCTAAAATAATATCTCCAATAACTGAGTGCTACTAGGTAGTGGGAAGATGCATATCACGTGACATATACCCCGACTTCCTGGGGGTTCAGTGGGAGGATTGTAGTGAATTTCTGACAAATACATTTATATTGGAGTCTCAAATAATTACACAGCTTTAATCACTTCGAAATTTTGCCGTCTGAGTCACGCCTGCTTCCAGAACTGACGCCACCGCCTTTATTTGCCAAGACCCCGCTCTGAGGTACATCGATAATCAACCTTGAAACCTCCCGACCAAAATCTAACAACTTCAAGGACTAGGAAAGGACCACAGCGGAACTCTCAGTATTACCAAAGACTCATTATGTCGTCTTCATCAGCGGCACGCTTAGAGGCACAATGGAAAGCCCAGCTCGCAGATATGCGCGCCGCTCTTGCCGGAATCAAACTTCCTCCAGCGAATGCAGATGTCCTCTATGAATCAGATGTCACATATGATGAAGACGATGAACTTTCCCCAGGGAATAGCGGTGATGATGTATGGGATTTCATCAGCGATAACGACGAGGAAGACTTTTACAGCAGCAGTGATAATGCAAATGAAGAAACGTCCCCGATTGCGTCCTCTGGATACGGGCCCCAGTGGCTCAAAAGCAAATGTCTTATGTTTGCATCCCGGAAGCAAGGACTTCGTGGAGAAGACCTGCAAGAACAGATCATGGCCCTTCTGGCCTCCGATAGCGTCGAAGAGGAACTGCAATCCACTCTTACGGATATCATTGGATTCGATGACTTGGATTTCGTGATTGATCTCATTTCCCATCGCAAAGAAATCACAGCTCCCTCGCCATTTGCAGTGGATCAAGATGACAGTATCTTTGGAAAATTACAGACGAAAAGACAGAGGGAGGAGGCATTGAGACAACGAGACTATGAGCACAAAAATGCTACTCTAGGTCCGAGTTTGGATCGAGATGGACCTCAATATCCACATGTTTACAAAGCTGTGAATACCGGAAATTTGCTAGATAACAGAGGAAGGAAGTATGGCTTACCCATGGGGAGTGAGAGAAAAGAACACGCGGTATGTACATGCCCCTTCAAAAGTCTTCAGTTGATACTAAGTTTGCGTGCAGAGATATGAAGAGTATAGCATTCCAGCTGCAAAGGTTGGAACTCTTGGTGTTGGTCGAAAGCTTGTCAACATCTCTAAAATGGATGGGCTTTGCCGGCGAACATTCAAGGGTTACAAAACTCTAAATCGTATGCAAAGTCTGGTATATCCAGTTGCCTATCAAACGAGCGAAAATATGCTCATCTGTGCCCCCACTGGTGCTGTAAGTTTGATACTCCACCTTGAAGACAATTTCTGATAATGACAGGGTAAAACTGATGCGGCAATGCTCACTGTTCTTCACGCTATTGGCCAGAATATTTCTCCAAATCCAGCAGAGCAGCCTGAAGCTTCGGACTTTGTTGTTAATACCGAGGATTTTAAGATTGTCTACATCGCCCCTATGAAGGCTCTCGCTGCCGAGATTACTCAAAAGCTTGGGAGTCGCCTTTCATGGCTTGGCATACAAGTTCGAGAGCTTACTGGTGACATGCATCTAACCAAGAAGGAAATTGTTCAAACTCAAATTATCGTCACAACCCCTGAAAAATGGGATGTCGTCACTCGAAAAGGAACTGGAGATACAGAGCTTGTGCAAAAAGTCCGGTTACTAATCATCGATGAAGTTCACATGCTTCATGATGACCGTGGATCGGTTCTCGAGTCTCTCGTTGCCCGAACGGAACGCCAAGTTGAGAGTACGCAGTCCCTTATTCGAATTGTTGGTTTATCTGCTACACTTCCCAATTATATCGATGTTGCCGATTTCCTCAAAGTTAATCGACATGCTGGTTTATTCTACTTTGATGCCAGTTTCAGACCTGTTCCTTTGGAGCAGCATTTCATTGGTGTCAAAGGCAAAGCAGGAACTAGAATCTCCCGGGACAACATCGATACAACTGCCTTCGAAAAGGTTAGAGAGATGCTGGAACAAGGTCACCAGATCATGGTTTTTGTCCATTCAAGAAAGGATACACAAAACACGGCCAAGATGCTGTACGAGAAAGCTATTGAGCAGGTCTGTGTTGATCTATTTGATCCCACTGGACATCCCCTGTATGATTCCGCAGTCTCGGACCTCAAGAGTTCAAAGGGGCGAGAGCTTCGAGAGTTACTACCGAAAGGTATGGGTATTCACCATGCAGGCATGGCTCGCTCAGATCGAAATTTGATGGAGAAGCTTTTTGGAAATGGTGTTCTAAAAATCCTGTGCTGTACCGCAACACTAGCCTGGGGTGTCAATTTACCCGCTGCAGCTGTCATTATCAAAGGCACTCAGGTCTACAGTGCCCAGGAAGGTAAATTTATCGATCTCGGTATTCTCGATGTTCTTCAAATCTTCGGTCGTGCTGGTCGGCCCCAATTTGAGGATACTGGTATTGGAATGATCTGTACAACTCAAGACAAGGTCCAGCATTATCTCACGGCCGTCACAGCTCAAGTGCCGATTGAGTCGAAATTCTCCAAGCATCTGGTCGACAATTTGAATGCAGAAATTGGCCTGGGAACTGTCACTTCCGTCCCAGAAGCAGTGACGTGGTTGGGATACTCGTTCCTCTTTGTTCGTATGCAGCGAAATCCGTTGACATATGGAATCGACTGGGCGGAACAGCGCGACGATCCTCAACTTGTGCAGCGCCGAAGATTGTTGATCATTCAAGCGGCGAGAACTCTTCAACAAAACCAAATGATTATTTTCAATGAGACTACTGAAGAGCTCCGAAGCAAAGACGTCGGCAGAATTGCGAGCCAGTATTATATCCTCCACACCAGTATTGCAATATTCAACACTATGATGAGTGCACAAGCTACCGAGGCCGATGTTTTGAAGATGCTTGCAATGAGTGGAGAGTTTGACAACGTCCAGTCGAGAGACAATGAATCAAAGGAGCTCACCAAACTGAAAGAGGAGCAATCTCCATGTGATGTCGAAGGTGGTAGCGACTCGCCACAAGCGAAGACAAATATTCTCCTTCAATCCTACATTTCTCGAGCTCATATCGAGGATTTCGCACTTTCCAATGATTGCAATTATATTGCGCAACAATCCGCTAGGATATGCAGAGCACTTTTCATGATCGCTTTGAACCGGCGATGGGGACACCAATGTCTTGTCTTGCTTACAATGTGCAAGTCGATTGAGAAGCGATTGTGGGCATTCCAGCATCCTCTAGTGCAATTCGAGCTTCCAAAACCAGTCATTAATCAGCTGGAATCAAGAGATGGGGTATCAATCGAAACGCTGAGAGATATGGAACCTGCTGAAATCGGCTCTTTTGTTCACAACTTTGCAGCTGGAAAGACTATCTCGAAGATTCTGGATAACTTCCCTACCATCAGCATAGAGTCTGAAATTGCCCCGTTGAATCGAGACGTACTTAGAATCAAGCTGTACTTGACACCAGACTTCCGTTGGAATGATCGCCACCACGGTACTTCGGAGAGTTATTGGATTTGGGTCGAAAACTCCGAAACATCTGAGATCTATCATCATGAGTTCTTCATTCTCAATCGTAGAAAGTTATATGACGACCATGAGCTCAACTTTACGATTCCTCTATCAGATCCCCTTCCAACACAGATATACGTCAGAGCAGTGTCGGATCGTTGGCTTGGTGCTGAGACAGTACACGCTATCTCATTCCAGCACCTCATCCGGCCAGATACAGAGAGTGTTTACACCGACCTTTTGAATTTGCAACCGCTTCCAGTTAGTGCTCTCAAGAATCCTGGACTCGAAGATATATACGGCAAGAGATTCCAATATTTCAATCCTATGCAAACACAGCTATTCCACTGCCTTTACCATTCGCCTGCAAATGTTTTCCTCGGTTCCCCAACCGGATCTGGAAAGACAATTGCTTGCGAATTGGCAATGTGGTGGGCATTCCGGGAGAAACCGGGGTCAAAAGTTGTTTATATCGCACCTATGAAGGCACTTGTTCGCGAGCGTGTCAAAGATTGGAGTGCCCGTATCACTCGACAAATGGGACTGAAGTTGGTAGAGTTGACTGGCGATAACACCCCCGATACTCGTACTATTCGAGACGCGGATATCATTGTTACTACGCCTGAGAAATGGGATGGTATCTCTAGAGGTTGGCAATCAAGAGGCTACGTAAAGCAAGTCAGTTTGGTGATTATTGATGAGATTCACCTTCTTGGTGGAGATCGAGGACCAATTCTCGAGATCATTGTTTCTCGTATGAATTATATCGCTGCACAATCGAAGAACTCGGTCCGTCTTATGGGTATGTCAACTGCGTGTGCAAATGCTATGGACTTGGGGAACTGGCTTGGGGTCAAAGAGGGGTTCTTCAATTTCCGACATAGCGTTCGCCCTGTTCCCTTGGAAACTTTCATTGACGGATTTCCTGAGGTTCGAGGGTTTTGTCCTCTAATGCAGTCCATGAACCGACCTACATTTCTGGCCATCAAAACTCACAGTCCTGATAAGCCTGTAATTGTTTTTGTAGCATCTCGTCGACAAACTCGATTGACGGCCAAGGATTTGATAAACTTTTGTGGTATGGAGGATAATCCACGGCGTTTCGTCAAGATGTCCGAGGAAGACTTGCAACTAAATCTATCTCGAGTTAAGGATGATGCATTGAAGGAAGCATTGAGTTTCGGTATCGGCCTTCATCATGCTGGTCTCGTCGAATCTGATCGTTCATTATCAGAAGAATTGTTCGCAAACAACAAAATCCAGATCCTTGTTGCTACCAGTACGCTTGCTTGGGGTGTGAATTTGCCAGCCCATTTAGTTGTTGTCAAGGGAACACAATACTTCGATGCCAAAATTGAAGGGTATAAAGATATGGATCTTACAGATGTTCTTCAAATGCTTGGTCGTGCTGGTCGTCCACAATTCGACACCTCAGGCATCGCTAGAATCTTTACACAAGATTCCAAAAAGGCTTTTTACAAACACTTCCTCCACACTGGTTTTCCTGTTGAGTCGTCACTGCATAATGTCCTCGACAACCATCTTGGCGCAGAAGTGTCGGCTGAAACAATTACGACGAAGCAAGATGCGCTCGACTATTTGACTTGGACGTTCTTCTTTCGACGTCTTCACAAGAACCCGTCGTATTATGGGCTTGAAATTTCTGCAGAGGAGCACAATACAATCGCAGCGCAGCAAATGGCAAACGAATACATGATCGAAATGGTTGACAAGTCACTTGGCGAACTTGCTGAATCGCAATGCTTATCTATCGAGCCAAACGGGAACGTCGACTCCACCGCAATGGGAAAGATTATGAGTTACTATTATCTTTCCCACAAAACCATTCGTCACTTGGTAAAACATGCCGTTCGCGATGCAACCTTTGCCGATGTTCTCTTCTGGATGTCCAGCGCCATAGAATACGATGAACTCCCAGTTCGTCACAACGAAGATCTCATTAACGCTGAATTATCCAAGAATCTCCCCATCCCAGCCTCTTCCTTCGATGGCCTCCCCATGTGGGATCCTCATGTGAAAGCTTTCTTGCTTCTCCAAGCACACATGTCACGCATCGACCTGCCGATCACAGATTACGTCGGTGATCAAACAAGTGTGCTCGACCAAGCCATCCGTATCATCCAAGCTAGTATCGACGTTCTCACCGAGTTAGGATATCTCTCAAGTTGCATGCAAATGATCACTCTCCTCCAATGCATCAAAAGTGCACGTTGGCCTACAGATTATCCTCTTTCCATCCTCCCGGGTGTCTCTACGGCTCCTGACAATATCGAAAAGTTGCCGAAGTCCTTACAGCTCTTCGCAGCGCAAACAGAGAGCGAATACCAATCCTCCATTCGTCTTCTTGGAGTCTCTCCTGGGCAGGTACCAAGATTCAATAAAGTAGCCACTCAACTCCCCCTCTTAAAAATCGGAGTCAAAGATGTCAAGGCAACGGAGCTTACGGTTGTGATTGATCGAGTCAATCCACTCATGGATAAAGATGGGAAGATGTATGCGCCACGGTTCCCCAAATCTCAAACTGAAGGATATTTTGTCATTCTTTGCGAGGAGAACAAGGATGAGATTGTGGCTATTAAAAGAGTTGGCTGGCATAGTGCTAGTGGTGCTGGTGTGGGAATGAGAGGCAAGAAGGGACCCAGTTCAAGAGCTACGTTGAAAATTCCTGAGCAGGAGAGTTTTGGTGGACTGGAGGGGAAGATGAGGAAGTTAGATGTTTGGGTTGTTAGTGATGGATATCTTGGGGGGCTGTGGAAGGTGGAGGGTGGCGTAGACATTCCAGTTGCAGTGATGGTTATGCAAGGGCTCGACGACGGTAAAGGGAAGGGGAAAGACATTGGAGAAAAAGTTGGTGGGGGTAGTTAGAGTGATCCAAAGAATCGGAAGTCTTTCACGCGCTGGTAATATTTGTGGAACACAAATAGACTGAGACAATTTTTTATTCTTAGAACCAGAATCTCCACTAGAATAGCGGTTGCCGGATAAGCTGGCTAGCCAGGCTACGGGAAATGCCATGTTCATTCGCTCGATCGTGCATAATGTTTCGGAATGAGAAAAAAGAAAGATACAAGCCAAGGTTCAGGTTTCGAATTATCGATGGTAGTATTGAGTATCCTGGGGATCTGAAAGAAGGAGAGACAGTTGCTGTCTTTCATGCTATCTTTTATCGTCCATCGCGAGGTAGACAGATTTCAGAGCTCTCCAGTTGGTAATCTTACAGTGTATAAATACGCTCTAACTCCAGCAATTGGAACAATTAGTCATATAGAGTAAATAATTAGCGCCCTTTTATAAAGGGGGTTTCTTTCGCAACACTCCGCGGAAACTAACAAGCTGGCACTTCACTTTTAGATACACATATCATCCATCCCTCCATTCGCAAGTCTCCCATCTATCTTCACAGGAGGGGAAAATAGGGCCAGGTCCAATTAGTCATTGCTTATTATTATGAACGTCACTTGTGCTTACTCTGTATCCACTATATCGGGTCGGGCGGGGTTGTTCTCATGATCAAAGTGAGAAGTACGTTCGTGGCGCTGCAGTTCTTCTTCCTCCCAACTATTACTGTATTTTGGCTGACTCTTTTGAGGCTCAAGTCTTTCGGTGATAGGTAACACGTTGTAGGTGAGGTTTCACCGAGATTCCGGATTTCTCGATGAAGGATTCCGTTCCTTGCTTGGGATGGTGAATGCACTTGTGCATTGCAAGGCGATATGGGAAAGAGATAGGTGGGTGAGAGAGGTGTCGATGCATTCGTATCTGCTTACTGTATTCCGTTTACGTGAAGGAGGAGAAGTGTGTGGAGTGTGGATGGTTTGTGAAAGGTTGTTGCAGATAAGTTGATGCGGGCTTGCGATTCCTAAAGGCTGCAATGGCAATAGCTGATTGCATAACATGGTGTAGGGAAGGGGGTGAGTCGTTACGAGGCCGCGACGGGGTCGTCGTTTTGCTGCAAGAAAAGGGCAAAACTATAAATCAACTTTGATCATGATGTTAGGAGTCATATCTACTAGCGATACATATAAACAAAGTAATATTTTGGTGTCGATTTTCTCGTTTCACTACTAGTAATGTTATTATCATCTTACTATACACTATATTTTCATATAAAAGTAAGGAAATAGAATTATATAGCTAGCTAAGAAGGATTAGAAGCTCTTTTAACTTATATACTACTAGCGTAGCTACTAGAGTGAGTCGCTTATACGCGTAGAGTAATAGGTCTAAGTAACCTATATTTCGATATAATTTTTTCTATATAAATTTAATAGAAGAGATAAACTCTTTCTCTAATATTTTTCTCTCTATAAAATTAAGTTTAGTATCTATCTTTATTTTATACTATAGGTATCTTTTTAATATTAGTTATTTCTTCTCTATCTACAAAAGTTATCTAGAGGTAGAAAAATCGAATTAGAAATTATAGGACCTCGCTCTCTAATTTTTATTAGTTATTTAAGAAAAATAAAGATATAAGGAGACTAGAGAAATTATAATTAAACTTAGAAGCTAAGTTCTAGTCTCTAAGAATACCTCTTATTGAATTTAAGAGAGATTAGAAGTCGAATAGCTTTTCCGCGGACCTACTTATCTACTTACCTGTTTTTATATCTAAAAAAAGATAGTTTATATATATTCTAATTTCGAATAAGAAACTTATATATACTTTACTTAATAAATTAGTTAAAGTAGTAAGTTATTAAAAAATTTCTATCTACTACCTTAAGTAGTTATATAATAATAATAATAATAAAATATCAAGTACAGAATAAAGAGAAAAAAATCTTTAAAAAGGTTATATTACAATTCTCTTAACTTAGACTTTAAATATAAAAGAGGTGTTAAATAAATCTATTTAAATACTTTCGCTCTCTATTATAATCCGAGTTCGAGTTTTACTAGTAAATAGTAGATATATATATCTTATTATTTATTTAATAGATAAATATAGAAAAAGAAAAGAGTAATAATATAAATAAATGATATAGTTCTATAATAAAACCTAACGAAATCGAATCCTACTAGTAAATCGAACTAATTAAAAGAAAAAACCTCCTTATCTATATCTAATTTTAAAAAATATTAAACTCACCCTCTACATTTAGAATAAACTAATATTTACTTCACTATCACCTAAGTACCAACCCCCTCACCCCTCTCCCCTATCCACAAGCGAGAGAACACCCCCAAAAAACGAGCCTCATTCATTAAAATGGCCACCCGAAAGAGAGAGATATCATAAAAAATGTACCCCAACACCTTTCCTTGACGCCCAGCCCGAAGAAACTAAATCTGCAGTCATCAATCGAACGGGAGATAAATCGTTGCTGACTGCATCCAACGCCCAACGCCCAACCAACCAACCCTCATCTCAACCAGCCCATCTAAACCAGACCCACGACAACTTGTATCTCCGATTCCGAGATACGAAATATTTCCTAGTCTAGAATTGATGTTTCTGTTTTCTCGTTTTCTCATTGCTGGATAAGTGAAGAAATATGGAGGTTGGGTCAAAGTTTCAGGAATACCCCAACTACTTACTGTACATGCTAGACAAATCCTCCCTCGACTCAAAACCCGCGAAAAAAAAATAGACGACGAGTGCAGAATCAAATCCCAGAAGTAACCAGGCTCGGGCCGAGTTCAAAATATCAAAATTCCCAAAACAAGAAAAGAAGATCCCAAAGCTTCACCGGTCCCTCTCAAAAGAATCGCACTCATCTCTTCTCACCCTCAAAATTCGGAAATGATAGGTTAGCTAAACAAAAGAGTACCTACCTACTATAGAGATTACAACCCCCAGTCCCTCAGCTCCCAACATCCAGCCCTATAATGCATAGACCTCTCATTCAGGAAGGAGCAAAAAAGATCTCCAACAAGGCCCAACAATCCCTCCTTCCAAAAAACAACACAAAAAAGAAACAAACACAGGTAGGTGGCCGCCTCACTCATTCCACACCAAACCATATCAACAAGGTATATTCAGCCTTACGAGAATCCCCTCCCCTCCTCACACGGTATCCATAAAAGGAAAGAAACGTTGCCCAGTAATACATGACACCCCCCAACATGATACACATGGGTGGGTACCCAGACGAGTGATTTATTGGTTGGCTTAGACGCTTGGTACATCCAACCTCTTCCTTTTTTCTTTTTTGCTTTTACGAAAAAAACAAGAGGTTGGGTGGGTGATACAGTACTATACTATACATGAGATGTAAGACGGGATGGGAGAGGAGAACTCGTGGATTGGAGGGTGTACGATGGGGGAGATCTATTGGGGTTTATGCATCTCCTTGAAGATGCGGAGTTTTTATTTCGGTTTAGACGGACTTGATTCTTTTGATTTTTAAGACGTATGGAAGGATGGATCCGAGGAGGTTTGAAGGGTGAGTGCGACGTTGTGGAAGAGAAGGGACTGATTCTTTGAGGGGAATCTTGCCTTGATGGAAGGAAAATGAAATCGCCGATATGCTGTCAGCTTTGTGGGTCTGCCGTTGCATGTTGCGCCTTCAGAAGGGATGTAAAACGACGAAAACGTTCGTTAGCTTCTAATTGTTCTCTTGACCCCGCGCTCCACTGTGGAAGTACCCGAAAATGTTCCCATGTGGTTGGCACTTTACTTAATTTGTCATCCATAGGTTGAACGTCGCTCACCTATCCTCTTTCAAGTTCAGACTTTCTGCAGCGGGATGTTATCTCCATGGAATCTTTCTAGGCGACTGGTACTATTGACACAACTCGAGTAACCATCTAGTCCAGGCGGAGGTTCGCAATGGATACTGCATAGAAGCAACAGCAAGTGCCTCAAGTTCGCAGCTGCGTGCAGCTCTTGTTGTTCTAAATCCAAAGTTATTGACCGGAACACTTGGAACAACTTAGGATGTTGATTCATGTGTTTTCGACCAACTGCTGCGAGAAAGCGAAAGACTCCTTCCGGGTGATGAGAAAGATACAATTGAAGTGACACCCAGGGTGTATCTCTATGATTTCTAAGCATTCTGAAATGAATGGAAATAAGAAGTAGAGCAAACCGAGAGGATTACACGCCCTTCGCCTCTAAATTCAGTTTCGAAATCTCACCGTACGGCCATATGATGAAAGGCGTGTTGCTTAGAATACGGAGGTACATCAAAATCCGCTGACCGAAAGATGAAAACGCGGAGTAACACAAGGCCCGTAACCTCACATAAACACATCCGTAGATGGAAATAAAAACGAAGAATCGCATCCTCCACCCTGCGGGATTCGTAAAGTAGCCTTTCAGAAAAGAAAGTCGACATGGCATGGACGTTCCGGCACAGCCGTAGAGAAGGAAGGATTGATAACAAAGCATGCCAGAGTTGGAAACCGGAAACTTGCCCCCCTCCCATATAGAACCCTACTCCCATAATCATTGGTACGTGGGAAGGTCTTCCAAAACCCGGGATAGGCTTAGTTGCCCTTTAAAGGCCCATTTGAATTCGCAAGTTTTCGTCTTCTCGAATGGAAAGTGTCATAATCGGGAAATGGTGGGACTTATTCAGGTACGCGATTGCGAGGTGCCGGCGCGTGGAGGTAACCAGATTGGGAATATGCTTCGATCAATGATGCCAGCAGGAAAACAATATAAATGCGAATTGATTCCTCTTAGAGATGGGAGGGAGGGAGGCAGGGATGGATGGATGGATGGATGGAATTAGATGCTGGTTGGGGGCGTAAAATAAAAGTTCGTATGTTTCGATCAAAACATTACGGACGGGATGAAAGAAGGGCCGGCTATGTTACTAAAACTCCCTCGGGTCACACAGCCGATGACCTGGTCGTCTCCTGGTCGTCTCCTGGTCGTCTCCTGGCGAATTTGGTGCGCTTGGAGGGGAATGAATGACTCTCATCCAGCGCAACGAAGACGTCAACGATGACCACGAATTCAAGCGCCACAGAGCTCTATCTTCATCCTCGCTGTTGAACAAAAGGGCAAGGAATGATTATTCTCCCGCTCGGTAATAGTGGTGTGTTTTGAAGATAAAGTCCGAAGGGGACCTCGGAAGGTCTGCGGAAGGTCTGCGGAAGGTCGATTTTGGATGGTGTCAGCAAAACGGAGAATTCTTAGTCACCCTCACCAATTAATCCCTTTCATCCCACCTGGTCGCAAACGCTACCAGTACGCTCTCGACCAGCAGAAGCCGATTGGAGAGTCGTAGCCTGATTCTGATTCTGATTCTGATTCACCCACCCCAACCCAGACTAAAATAATAAATGATTATCACATCTCCCCCCTCCCCTCTGGACACCACTCACCACCCACCCTCGAGGATAAATCAGCATTTAATAAGCCAGCCTCCCGCAAACCGTTTTCCTTAGCCCTACCTCGCCCTACCTTTCTCTGTGCAGACGATACCAAAATCCGACGAACCCCCGGTCCCGTCAACTGCCCTGAGGTGTACTCCCTGCCCTGCATTCCGCGCCTCCGAATCCTAGTCACGTGTCTCGGACAGCTTCCAGGTTCCATTCACGAAGCACTTTCTTCCAGCAAGAAAGGGTCGTGTTGAGAAGAGGCCCTTACCTACGTGAAGCTTCTCGCGCCAACACTTTCAAAACCCCCCCCCCCCCCCCCCCCCCCCCCCCCCCCCCCCCCCCCCCCCCCCCCCCCCCCCCCCCCCCCCCCCCCCCCCCCCCCCCCCCCCCCCCCCCCCCCCCCCCCCCCCCCCCCCCCCCCCCCCCCCCCCCCCCCCCCCCCCCCCCCCCCCCCCCCCCCCCCCCCCCCCCCCCCCCCCCCCCCCCCCCCCCCCCCCCCCCCCCCCCC
>LKTO01000821.1:0-17193 GCA_001399465.1 Hymenoscyphus scutula
TAGTTAGAAGCTAATACTAAAAGAGAGAGATAAAGTCTATTTATAGCGAAAAAACATTAATATAAAGAGACTAAGTAGAAAACTAGACTATATATATATTAGACTATTTAAAATTAAGTAAGTAAAAGGACCTTTAAATTATAAATTAGCTCTACTAAAAATAATAAATATCTTTCTAGTATTCTATATCTTACTTCTTAAACTAGTACTACTAGAAGTACTACTAGCTCTACTTATAGAGATCTAGCTAGTTAATCTAAATACTAAGTATATAGTCGAGAAGATTCTTAACTATAGACTTATTAGAGATAAGATTAAGTATTTAATTAAATAGTTAGACTATCTATAGTTAGAGAACACTTAGAAGCTAAAAGAGAATATTAGCTAGTACTCGGCGGAACTTAAGAAGTTCTATTCCTAAAACCTAAATCTACCTATAGCGCGTAGTTAGTAGGAAAAGCCTCGAAGAAACTAGGGTCGAGACCTAGGTTAAGAATCGGGTTAGACGTAGTAGAGATGTAGAAGGCGGCTAGCCGGGTAGTCTCTACCTCTTACTTCTCTCTATCTTCCTGTTCCTTCTGTTAACTCTTTTCTAATTCCTCTATAGCATTAAGTTCGTTAATAAATTTAAGTCTCTAACAAGCTATTTCCTTATAACACTTCTAGATAAACTTCTACTACTTTCATAGCCGAAGGATCTTAGCTATAGTAGCCTCCTCTTTATCTTATAGACGCTCCTTCTAAGTATCTAGAGATTTCTACTCTTTTTTAGTAGAGACGCTCTTATCCTAGGAATTACTACCTCTATTACATTTTAACTTTATATAAACGTATTTAGCGTAACAGCTAGATTAGGATTCGTCTATAAGACACTGCCGGCCTTATAAGGAGTATCGGGAACAGGCTATAACTTCGTGTTAGGTGTTTTTAATATTGTTAGCGAGTTAAAACCTTTCTTTCTTCTTTTTATAAGTATCTACTTATAGTGTTATTAAAAACATTATAACAGGAGAGAGCTGCTAGCCTTCTAACGACATTTCCTAGGTTATACTTAAGCGTAGAAACACGCTAGGCTAAGAAGAGGATAGTGTTACAAATCACGTATATATATAACTAGTAAAGACTAGGTAGCGCTCTAACAGGTTAAGTACTATTATATACTCTTATAGTATTAGACAGGTCGCTTAGGTTAGCTAAGCGATCTAAGGATTTTATATAGTTATAATCACGTAATAGATCTCTAAGGATTCTCTAGAGATCTAAAGAGGTCCTAGGATCTAGAATAGATCTATAAGTAGGAAGGTTCTATATAAGACTAGCACGTCTACTATTAGATAGAAGCTTCGTACTCAACTTAATATTACATTGTTACTAATACCTTAACAGCTTTATAGTTAAGTAACGAGTTTACCTCTAAGTAAACACCTAGTCCGCGATTAAACCTCTTTATAAGAATAAACTCTAGCGATACTTAGTTACCTTAGTTAGTTAGCTTGAGAATCGTTACAGCTAGGTGTAAGTTAGATACTATAGAACTGTCTATACGAGGATTCTAAGCTAAGGAAAGAAGAGAAGAGAGTAGAGCTTAGGAGCTAGAGGTTCTTAAATACAGGAGGTTATACTAAGCTATAGCTAACCGAGCCGGGCTTAGGAAGCATAGTATCCGCTAGGTTCTAGCTAGAGGCTGACCTAAGGTGTAGTAGCGGTTAGAACTATTATATTACTCTCTCTTTTAAAAAGAAGCTTGTCCTTAAGCTTATAGAAGCGTCTATACTATCGTCTAACTCTTTATACGAATCCTCTCTATTCTTATAAGCCTTAATCTAATCATCTAAGCGACGCGAGAGGCCTAGTTATATAGAGTATACTATATAGAAGCTTCTTAGCTTATATAGAGAATACTTAAAGTTAGAAGTAGAATATTACTCTAGATCTTCGTTATATTCTATCTATTTAGCCTTATAATATAGTATATTTCTTATCTTTTTTACTATAACTACTTCTTCTACTTTCTACTCTTTATTATTAGTAATCTATATAGGTGAAGATAGCTTATTTACTTATTCTAGTAGAGGATCGTCTAATACTTTCTATAGGCGGTCTATTAAAAATATAGAGTATATTTTTATAGAAGCTAGTAGCTTAACCTTATAGAAGTATTTAACCTTTTAAATTACTTTATATAGGCCTACTATTTAATAATCTAATTTATAGCTAGAGTACTCTATCTTCTAATTCTTTATAGATACCTAGACCTTATCTTCTACTTTAAAGTCTACTTCTCGTCGATAGAGGTTAATATCCCTTTACTTCTTATTCTACGCTTATCTTATAATCGTATAAGCTATTTCTTATCCCTTCTAGATCCTTTTAACTACCTGCTAGGCCTCTTCTTAGTTTAGCTTTTCCTTTACTATAGCCGCGTCTAGTACGTTCTAGTTAAAGAAGGTATATAGTAGGTATATATTTAGAAGCTTAAATAGTAACATTCTAATACTCTTATAGAGTAGCGTTAGCTAGACGTAGTCTATAATAGGTAGGAGTTTAGACTAGTTGTTCTAGTAGTAGTTAATAAAGAGGCGTAAGCGCTAGTCTAAGTACTAGTTTATAATTTCTATCTATCTATCTATTTATAGATAGAAGACTATAGACAGCTTAATCTAAATGCCTAGTATATAGTAGAACTCGTTCTAGAAGTTAGATATAAATTATAGTTCTCTATCTAATATAATTATCTATAGCGCTCTATAGTATCTATAGATATATATTATATATAGCTAGACTATTTTCTTTATATTTATTATCTTATAGTATAGAATAGAGACGCTTTACTTACTTAAACAGTCGATTACTATATAGACTATATTATACTCTAACTTGTCTTTTAGAAATGACTTAAAGTCTATAGTAACGTGTTACTAGAGGCGGTCTAGAACTAGTAGAGAGTAGAGGAATCCTAGCGTATAGTCTTAAGGAATATAGGCTTACTTATAAGCGTAGTAGTTATAGGTATACTACGCTACATCTAGAGAAAGTCTCTTCTAGTAGTACTTCTAGCTAAGGATTCGAGCTGTTTTTACTTTACTAGAGTATATAGAGAAGACTTAATTATAAGCTTCTTTAATTAGGTCTACTATTAAGATATCTTATATAGGAACTACTAATCGTCCTTAGTAGAGAAGTAGTCTATTATCTAACTAGAACTCTCCTAGCTAGTCTAATACTTACTTCCGAAGGGTAGCTAGTAAGTCTACTATACGATTAGCTGTTAAAATACGCTCTATTAATTAGCTTAGGTCGCGTATTACCTTATCTAGAGAGACGAGGTCTAGGCTATTGTTTTCTAGGATTACTAGGTCTAATTATTCTAGCTAAAGTAGTACCTTTGTCTAAATGAATGCTTTAAGCTTGTTCTACAGGTTAACGTCTTATTCTCTTTATATAAGAGTATTCGCTAGTATATTATTCTTGCCTATTTAATATATAATTATAAAGAAGTATTATAAGAGTAGTTTAGTCTACCTAGCCTGATAGCTAGTAAGCTACTTAGTTGTTATAAAGTACTTAAGTACTTTATAATCAGTATATACCTTAAACTAGAAGGGCGCGCTTTAAAGTTCAGAGCGCTAGTAGCTAAAAGAGCGTATAATAGCTAGTATCTTCTTATTATAGATCTTGTAGTTATATTCCGCGGGGGCTATAGTCTTTAAAAAGTAACTAATAGAGTACTATTCGCTATTAGAGTATAATTGAGAGAGTATACTAGTAACAACTCTATCTAAAGCGTCTGTTTCTAGCTTATATTCTAAGGCGAGATCGTAATGTCGAAGAAGCGAAGAGAAGACAAGGCGCTACTTTAGTTCCTTAAAAGCTTACTAGTAAGGCTTATTAAAAATAAAGAGAGTTAAAGTTTTTATTAATCGTGTTAGTAGCTTAGTAATAATCCTATAGTCGCGGATAAAGCGCTAGTAGAAGTTATAAAAGCTAAGGAAAGACTAGACTCCTTTAACTATATAAGGCTTCTTCTACTTATATATTATAGAGACTTTATCTAGGTCTACTTTAATACCGTCGATACTAACTATAAAACTAAGGTACTTAGTTTAAGTAACGCTAAATTCGTACTTCTTAATATCTACCTATAGGCTAGTATTATAGAGTCGCTAAAGAACCTTTTATATATACTTGTCGTACTCTAGAGAGTTGTCTAAGTAAATAAAGATGTTATCTAAGTAGACTATATAGAAGTTATTAAGGTAGTTAAAGAGTATATTATTTATATAGCGTTAGTACGTTATAGAGCTATTTATAAGACTAAAGGGAAGAACTTTACATTTATAAGAACTATACCTAGTATAGAACGTTATAAGATCTTTAGATTCTAGGTTTATATAAATATAATAGAAAGTCTAGTAGATGTCTAGCTTTATAAAGAATCTAGCATTAGCTAAGTAAGCGAGAGTCTCGTTAATTAGAGGTAGAGGATAGTAGTTCTTATAGGTAAGAGTGTTAAGCTTATAGAAGTTAATATAGAAATAGAGGCTACTATTTAGCTTATATATAAAGAGTATAGGCGAGGCGAAGAGTATCTAGCTAGACTTAATAAAACTCTTTTCAAGGTTCTTAACTAGATACTACTTAATAGCTTTAAGCTTATCTATAGAATAATAGTATAGTAGACTATAATTAAGAGTATTAGTAGCTTCTAGCTATATACGATAGTTATATAAGTAGTAAGGTAGGAGCTTGTCTAAAGTAGCCTTAGAGAATACGTCTTTATATAAGCTATACTAAGAAGGAAGCTTGTCTTTAATTTTCTAGATAGTTACTTTATTATTATCTTTAAGAGTCTCTTTCTCTTTCTCTTAAATCACCTAGTCTAATTTATATAGACTAGTAGAAAAGAACTTATTATTCTAGTAGTATAAGTATATATAAAAAGTATTTACTAAAATATAAGTAATATTAAGCGAGAGGAGCTCTTTATTTATATAAGAGCTCCTTAGAGGCTATAGAAGCGTAGTATCTAGTAGACGTAGCTCTTACTATATCTAGTATATCTTATTATATATATTCTATTTATAAGTGTTCTATCTAATAGTCTTACGTGTTATAGTCTTAATCTCGGTTATTTCCTAGCTCTTATAACCTGAGTCCTATTCTTCTAATAGAGTATAAGGCGAGAATAGATAAACAGAGCGAGAGAGAATTATATAGAGTATCGTCGCTTACTAGCTATCTTAACGTCGTACATCCTCTTAATTCATTATATGCTCTCTAGCTAGTACATTACGCTAGTAGTTCGGCTGGCAGCGTTAAGAGCGTAGGTAGCTTCTAGGTAGACGAATCTTCTTTTAGAAGGTTAGTAGAGAGGGTTTCTCGTCGTCAGGCTATATAAGCGTTCCTTGTTCTAGGTTAAGCTATATTTTAAAGTAAGCTATCTATTTAAGTCTAAGGATAAGTTTATAGTTTCTAAGGTTAAGGATATAGAAGGAGATATTAGTTTATTAGTATATATCTATAGAGAGTTAAAGAGTAAGAATATAAGTAATAGAATTACTTAACTTACTATTAAACCCTTTAGTTATAATAGCGTGTATAAGCTTCTAAGGTTTAAGGTTAAAGAACTTAGCTATATTAACTATAAAGGTAGTATTAATAAAAGTAAAGCTATTTACTCTAGTATTAATTAAAGCGTAGGTTATAACTATAATTCTATTATTTACTAGAGTATATAGAACTATAAAATACTTTCTACCTATTAATTAACTTAAATTAATCTTTTCTAGACTAAGAGTATACTCTAGATAGAAGTCTTAGTCTAGAGTTCCTCTTTTCCCTTATTATATAAGAGTTTCTTATCTACTATTTCCTCTTTATCTATTTCCTTAAGATTAATTCTTCTTAGCTTAGAATAGATAGTAGCGTAGTATTCTTTTCTATAGTAGTTGTAATAGATAGTATAGGCATCTACTAGTACTAGTCGCTTTACTTTATAAGGCTTCTCGCTAGAGTTATAAGAAGTAGTTAGAGGTGTTATATAAGGAGTTAGACCTAGAGTGTTTTCTAGGAGTCGAGAGGTAGGTAGAGTAGAAGCTATAATATTACTTAGAGTAGAGGTAGAGAAGTAAGTAGGTTATATAGGTTAAGTAGTAGATCTTTCTTAGTATAACTTCTAGTAGTCCTCTCTTATAGTAATACATCTTAGCTCTATATCTAACGACAAGTAACTAGCTAATAGATCCTAGTAGATATCTAGTATATATAGTATTAGCGCTATTCCTCTTTAGAGTAGAGTTATTAGTCGATTATATAAGTCTAGACGAAAGTATTTCTAAGGAGTCTATACTTCTCTAGCTAGATATAAGAACTAGGTTTAGAATTCCTAGAACGTTTATATAATCTTTATTATTAGACAATTATAGTTATATCTTATATCTCTTACTTAGTTTAGATTAATAAAAATAGAAGTAAGGTAGTTAATTATCTCTATTACTAAAATAAAGTATATCTAAGAATCTTTATTAATTCGCGGTTAGAGGTGTTTCTAGGCGTCTCCTGTTATATAATTAAAGATATAAAATATCTTATCTTCCTTATCTTAGAAGTAGTCTCTATTACTTCTAAATTTTCCTTAGATCTAGATCTTCTAACCTAGAAACGTAGAGTCTGTTCCGTTAGAGAGAGGCTAAGGGTCTAGTAGTTTTACTAAGTACTTATAGCTAGTACTTAGGCTTAGGCTTAATATCGTTAATTCTAAAGTTTATTATTCTATTAATCGTATAATATTTTAAAGTAATAGAGTAGCCGTCTAGAGAGCGGCGGCAGGGTTGCTTAGAGGCGGAAGGTAGCTAAGAAGCTATTTAAGTAATTACTAGGTTCGCGACTAGTCCTAGGTAAGTGCTCGGACTTACTCTTATAATATGTTTAAGCTTTTAGAGGCGTCGTCGTAGTTAGAGTCTAGCTAGTACTTAAACTAAGCCGCTAGCGAGTTGTCGTTTTATAGTAGGCTATTGTTATTCTAGATTATATCCTTCGAGTTGTCGACATTATTAGTAGAGCGTTATTCTATTCTTATAGAGCGTACTTTAGGTGCTATTATAGTAATTATAGTTTTGTTATTTTACTTCGAGGAATACTTGTCTCGTTATATAGTTGTATCTAGGACTCGCTAGTCTCTAGATCTTCTTAACTCCTTTTTAAAAAGTACTATAGCTAGGTAATTAAGGATTATAGAGTCCTTCTATCACGCTAGATAGACAGGTAGAGAGATTATCTATAGCCTTCCTAGGTAGTATTAGTAAGCTTAGAATAATATAACGATATATATAGCTTATAGACTATATACGAATATACAACTACGCTAGGTATAAGTTAGATACTATAGAACTATCTATACGAGGATTCTAAGCTAAGGAAAGAAGAGAAGAGAGTAGAGCTTAGGAGCTAGAGGTTCTTAAATATAGAAGGTTATACTAAGCTATAGCTAACCGAGCTAGGCTTAGGAAGTATAGTATTCGCTAGGTTCTAGCTAGAGGCTAACCTAAGATGTAGTAGCTATTAGAATCGTTATAATAGCTATAGCTATATTATAAGTACTCGCTATATCTACTACTCTAAATACGTCTATATTAGATACTTAAGATATAATAGTAAACCTGAATTCCTTAATAGTTATAAGGCTCTAGCTTAATAGAAAGAAAAGCTTAAGAAGAAAGAAGAAGAAGTATATAACGATTCTTAAACTAACTAAGGTAACTAAGTATCGCTAGAGTTTATTACTTATAAAGAGGTTTAATTATAGACTAGGTATTTACTTAAAGGTAAACTTATTACTTAACTATAACGCTATTAAGATAGTAATAATAATATAATATTAAGTTAAGTATAAAGCTTCTATCTAATAGTAGACATACTAGTCTTATATAGAACCTTCGTTCTTATAGAGCGACTACTAACTATAGTCGCTCTATTATATAATTTATATATATAGAGAAATCCTTAGATCGCTTAGCTAGCCTAAGCGTCTCTATTTACTATAAGAGTATTCTAATAGTACTTAACCTATTAGAACGCTATCTAGTCTTTACTTATTATCTAACTATAATATAGTTTACTACCGAGCGACGTATATTACTAAGCGACGTACTTTTCTCTACTCTACTACTTATAAACTTTAAGACGTGTTTTTTTAACTATTTATTATAGAAATTTAAACCTAAGAAGCGTAAATCATTCTAGCTATCGAGGCTATTTAAACGTCTAAAAAGCTAAGTAAACGCTCTATAGTAAAGATCTATAAGGTCTCTAAAGTAATACTTTAATATAGAATAGCTAGCCGAACCTATTACTCTAAAATTAAAGCTAATTGTTATAAATTAAACAACTTAGAGAAGGACACGATTGTTTAATATATACTTAATCTAGATTTAAGAGGATTTACACTCTATCTAACTAGTATTAAAGATATAGTAAATCTTCTACTTAAATCTCGAGAGGTACTACGCGTTAGTAAGAACTAGATATATCGATTTATTCAACGACGACTAGAGTTAAAGACGTGTTTTAATTACGTTTACAACTTCTAAAGAGCCTTATACGAAGATCTAGAGCTTATTAGCGCGTAGTATCGACTAGTTGAGAATATATAGACGAAATATAGTATTATAGACTTCGATCTCTATAACTTTAATAAGATAGGCTTTATAATAGATATAATCTCTCTAGTAATAGTTGTAACTCGTGTAGATCAACGTAGTAGAGGCAAGGCAGTTTAGCTAGACAATCGAGAATAGGCGATAGTAATTGTTTATATTAATAGTAAAGGTTAGAGTATTCCTTCGTTTTTAGTAGTTTAAGAGAAGAATCATCTTACAAGTTAGTATACTAAGGGCAGCCTCTTATATAACTAGGTTATTAAACCTATAAGTAATAGATAGACAAATAATAAGACAGATCTAGAATAGCTTAAGTACTTCGACAAGTATACTTCTACTTAAGTAAAGGGTCTATATCGAATACTTGTTCTTAATAGATATAAGAGTTATAAGTCGACCGAATTCTAAGAGTACTATAAGGTATATAATATTATTACTCTTTATTTACCTTCTTATTCCTCTTATTTAACCTAGCTACTCGATATTAGATGTTTTAGTATCTTAAAACAAGTATATAGTCGAGAAATTAAGACTTTTATTAAAGCTTATATTAACTATATTATAAAGGTTAAGTTCTTTCTTACCTTTAAAGTAGTCTATTTAGCCTCTATAATAGCTTAGAATAGCTAGGCTAGATTCTATAGAGCTAGCTTAGTACCTTTTAACTTGTAAGCTATTCTTTTAAAGCTTAATATAAGGTTATAGACTCTAACACCTACTATTACCCCCTCTACTAATATTAACCTTTAGGTCTTATAGACTTCTTATAACCTAACTAATACTCTTTTATAGACGACATTAGTTAAGAATCGGATTATACGTTATTAAGGAAGCTCGCTAACCTCTATTTTCTAGACAGTAGCTATATTAGCTAAGGGTATAGAGCTGTTAGCTTATAAGATGACTTTATTATTAGCCGAAGTCTATACTCTTCGCAAGGCAAATAAAGTACTAAGTAAACGCTAGAGAGCTAAAAAGACTTAGGTTCGTCAAGGGGGAGTACTTACTATAGAGGATGCGCAGGACGTATTAGCTTAGAAGGAAGTAGAGGAATAGGCTTAACGCGACAAGCGCTCTAAGAGAGGTAGGTAAAAGAAGAGGCAGCTGTCTAGACGACGATATAGTACCTGCGAGAAGTCTAGTTATAATACACGAACTTGTAAAGAGGCTGTAGATACTTCTAGTTTATTAGATTTAGATTTAGATTAATTAATATAATATATTATGATTATTTAATTTTACTCTTTAGGTGGCGGGGTAGAGAAAAGTACGTCGCTCGGTGATATACGTCGCTCGGTAGTAAACTATATTATATATAATTTATAATACTATTCTCTTCTTAGCTTAGCGTGTCTCTATACTTAAGTATTATTAATAGGTATAGTGATATCTATTATATTAAGCCACTTATAAGATATTAGTATATCTATCGAGTATATCGGTAGAAAAGAGTTTTTTATAGTAGATAGATATAGTAAATAGTTATTATAAAGTTCTATATATATACTCTCTACTCTTCTAGAGTAAGGTAAGTAATTTAAGTCCTTTTACTCTTACTCTTAGAAGTGTAGTATTCTAATAGATTATAAGCTCGAAAGTACTACTACTTTAACTAATTATATTATACCTTAAGCCTATATATTCTATTAGTTAAGTATATTATACGATAATAAATCGCTAAAAATACTAAAGCTCTTAGAAGCCCTTAACTACTAAATATAGACTAAAGAAGTACACTCTTTACTTAAAGTAAGAGAACTTCTTAACCTTATTCTTAGTAACGAACTAAGACTAGCTAGTACTATAAGCTCTATAACCCCTATACTATATATATTAATAAGAGTAGAAGGTCTCTCTTAGCCTTAGAACGTTAATATTAATACTAATATTAGAATACTATTACCTTAGAAGGTATAGAGACGTAAGAATACTAAGGCTAGGAGTTATATTATAAGCTATTACTTACTTACGATAAAAAACAAGATTATCGACTTTAGAACAGCCTAGGAGTAATAGAAGGCTTTATAGAAGGACTACTATCTATCTAATAATATATCTCTTACTATATATATAAGCTAGTTCTATAGATATAAGCTAAAGGCAGATACTATAATCGACTTAATATCTATAGATCTTTATAATCTATAGGCCTTTATCTTCGCTATAGATATAGACGAAGCACCTACTAAGAAGTCTAAGATTAGTATACTTCTTAGAGCCGTCTAGAAGCTAGAAAGCGACTATAATATACGAATTAAGATTCTAGAAGATAAGCTGTCTACTCTAGACTTTAACTTAGTAGTTATAAGTCTAAAGAAGATAGAACAACGCCTGAAATCTAGGAGCCAGGGCCTAGATAAGATAGTACTTATAGCTAAGGACTAACTATAGAAGCGGCGGAAGGTATAAGGTATAAAGAGGCTTATAAGTAGAGAGGGCTATAGAGTATAGAAGAGTAAGAAGCGTAAAGGCACTTACTATTATATAGAGAGGAAGAGCACTTTAAAACTAAGTGTTCTATCTAGCTCTAGACGATTAAAGAGAAGGCTTTTACTAAGTAAGTAAAGAGCGCCTCTATAGACTCTTTACCTTTACTAGAATAGTAATCATAGAACTAACTAGTATAGAACGAAGAAGTTATACTTACCTTAGATCTAACTAAGGATGTACTAATAGACGTTTGTTACTAGAGAGCTCTTATAGAATACTTTAATAAGAGGCAGGTAGCCTAAGTGATTAACTTAGAGGCTACACGCTATATAACGTATACTAGAGACGTATTTACTAAGTTTTTAGAACTTAAGGTCTCTCGAGTAGTTAAGACTATAAGTAGCGGCTTAATACACGAGACAGGAATAGAGAATATTAGTATATAGGTCTTTATAGACAGGTTATAGACTTAAACACTCGCTCTTATAGATATACTATATGTATCTAAGCTAGCTAGTAGTCTGATTTCAGTCTCTTAGCTATAGGATAAAGACATTCTAGTATAGACAACCGATAGTACAAGTAAGTACGTAATAACTCTTACTAAGAAAGGCTCTATTATTATAAATGTAAGTTAAGTTACCTCTTAGTATATCCTAGACTCTATTACTATAGAAGCTATAATAGCTACAACTAAAGAGATTCTAACCTTAATCTCTAGTATAGAAGTTTTAGCTATATTAGCGTATAAGGACTTAGAGAGCTATATAGCGTAGTCTCTAACCTTGAAACGCTAATATCTATACTAAAGAGTTATAACTCTAACTTCTATAAGCCTTATATTATAGTAAAGCAGCTAAGGGTTATAAATCGCTAAGCGCTAGAGAAAGTAGAGAATCCTCTTAAAAGAGTGTTTTCTAACTTCTAGAGTCTATATAGTATTTCTATAATAGCTAGAGAACGCTACATTTTTACTCTTACTAACTAGATAACGTGTAAGTTCTAGGTATTCCTAATAAAGTAAAGAAGTAACTTTAGAGAAGTTATACTTAAATAGAAGAAAGAAGTAGAGCTGTAGTCAGGGTATAAGTTAAAGGTCCTTCGGCTAGATAATACGAGAGAATTTAAGGTATTTAAGAATGAGCTACTAAGTAAGTATAGTATTAAGATTAAGTAGACTACGCTATATATACTAGAGTAGAATAGCGTCTCGAAGCGACTGAACCGAACGCTTGTTTCGCTTATAAGAGCTATACTTATTAACGCTTAATTACTATATAAATTCTAGAGAGAGGCTATAAAAGCCGTATACTATATTAGGAACCGCACGCCTATAGAGCCAGGCGGAGTTATACCTAAAGAAGTATTAACAGGAAAGAGGCTAGGAGTATAGCACTTAAAACTATAGGGCTGCGTTGCCTTCTACCGACTCTCTAACTAGTATAGGCATAAGCTTAAGCCTGTCTCACGGAAAATATACCTTGTAGGCTACACTAAGACTTCATAGCAGTACAGGTTGTACGACTCTATAAGCAGGCGTATAATCACGTCAACAAGGCCTCGATTCCTAGTTAATCGACGTCTGAAGTAGAAGTGGAGTAGCGAGACTCCTGCCCACGGGTTCGCTAGCGAATCAGAGGATTTTAGCGAGGAGGAACCCGAGGAAGAGAGGCCAGTGGAAGAGCCTGAGTAGCTTCAAGCACTCGAACCGTTGAGCAGGCCAGTTGAAGTGCCTGGGTTACCTGAGGGTGCCCGAACTACTGCTAGTCGTAGGAGAGAGACCCGCATGTCTAATAAGCATGTAGACGGAATAGCAAGTCGTGGGAGAGAGACGGGTCCCAATACACCCACGCTATAGCGTGGGTTTAGAGCTGACTAAGTGCGGGTTTTCACGCCCCCCCCCACCACCAAAATGCGTGCGCGTCGCATTTGCATCCAACTACAGCACCTACAGCGCCCACAGAACCTATAGCACCTACTGTACCTAAAAAGCTTTCACCAGATAGGCCAGAGGTTCTAATTCAGGCTTACCTAGCTGAAAAAACAGCCTGGCTTGCCTAGCATCCTACTATACGACCAGCAGAATATCGTAAGGCCTGGAAATGGAAAACACTAAGGCTAAAGATATTGAAAGAGTAGGTATTTTATATGCCTAGGGAGCGACGTGATCTTACAGAGACTATTATTATAAACAAATCTGATTAGACAAATGAGGAGATTATCGTATAGCTAGATAATAGTGAAAGGTAAGAGTAAGATAAGTATAATAAGCTTGAATTAGAGCTAATAAGAAATAAGAATACTAAGAATAAGAGTAGAGATATATAGGCTAGAATTAAGAAGGAGTATACGCGAGACTCGAAGCGATATATATTATAGAATTTATTATATATTATTATATTAACGTGGTTTACTACTAAGTAGTCTATATCACCGAGTAGCTCACTTTAAAACTTATATAAAAAACGTCTATATATAACTATACATCTTATATATTTATAAATATATTTATTTAAGATTAAAATATTATTAAAGAAATAAGGTTTTAAGATTATAATAATATTAATTTTAAATCTTTATAAGCTTTAATTAATAATTCGCTTAAAAAGACCTCTATAATTATTAACTATTTTTTCTTTTTTAAATAGTATATTAGTATAAGCTAAGTAATACTTAATAACTAAGATTAAAGAATAATTATATATTAAAAAAACTAAGATTTTAATTTTAGATATTTTTATTTACAACTATATAAAGTGTACAGTTATATATAGACGTTTTTTATATAAGCTTTAAAGTGGGCTACTCGGTGATATAGGCTACTCGGTAGTAAACTATATTAAGCGTATATTAATTATAGGTAAAAGTATAGTATTAGTAGATATAAATGCGACGCGTATGTATTTTAGTAGTAGAGGAGGCGTAAAAACCTATACTTAGTCAGCTCTAAACCCACGCTATAGCGTAGGTGTATTAGAACCCGAGAGAGACCTATATACTTAATAAGTATATAGACAGAAATATAAGTCGTAGGAGAAAGACTCGTACGTCTTCTAAACGTGTAGACAGAATCGCTAGTTGTAGAAGAAAGACCTACACGCCTAATCAGCGTGTAGATAGTAAACCTAGCTATAAGGCTTCAATAGGCCGTAGGCTCCGCGAACGTAGACTTTAATAGGCTGTAGGCTCCGCGAACGTAGGCCTTAGAGGTTCTTTAACGAAGATATAGCCTAGACTGCTAATACCTGTTACGAGATACTTCTTCTAAAGTTGTATAATAAGGTAATTAGCGACCCTTAGTACGCTTAGTAATAGAAAGATACTATTACTAATGAATTAGTTAAGCTCTAGGTTCTTAGAATCTAGGAGTACGCTAAGCTCCTCTCTACGAAGGCTATAGTTAGTATAAAGTAGATCTTTCTTATAAAATATACTTCTATAGGATTAGTAGACTACTTTAAGGCTAGACTAGTAGCTTAGAGATATAGTTAGAGACTAGATAATAATTTTCTTAAGATATTCTTATCTACTATTCGCTATAAGTCTATTAGAGCTCTATTAGCTATAGAGTATATAGAGGACCTTAAGATTTATTAAGTTAATATAGATATAGTATATCTATATATAAGAAGTATAAGGACTCTCGCTACTCTCTAGCGTTATACTTAAGATACGAAAGGCCTTATATAGCCTAAAGTAGTCTAGAAGAGAGTAGTATATTAAAGCTTATAATAGTCTAGCTAAGTTTAGATTAAAGCTATCTTTTAGTAATCTAAGTATATTTATTAATAGAGATAAGAACTTAATTATTAGCCTCTATATTAATAATATAATTATACTAGAATACTCTTTAGATAAGGTTAATTTATTTAAGGAGAGGTTTAGGAAACTATATAAGCTTAAAGATATAGAGGAGATTAGTATATTTCTTAGTCTTAAGATTATATAGAATCGAGCGTCGCGGACGCTAATAGTTAGCTAGAAAAGCTATACGCTTAAGCTAGCTAGTAAGTATTTAGAGAGTAGCGATCAGGTAGATTCTACCTCTATAGATAGAATATAGACTCTTAGAAAAGCTAAGTAAAATAAACCTCGAGTAGATATTACTCTATACTAAAGAGTAATTAGAAGTCTAATATATTTATAGAGAGGTACGCGGCTAGATATTACCTTTACTATTTACTAGCTTATATAGTATTACTCTAATTCTACTATATAGTACTAGAATTATATATTATAGATCCTACGCTATTTAAAAGGTACTCTAGACTACGCTATTCGCTATAGTAACTTAGAACGACTATAGGCTCTTAAGAGGTACTCTAATTCAGACTATACTAGCGACCTAGCTAATCGCCTATCGACTTATAGATATATATTTAAGCTCTATAAAGGACCTATTACCTAGACGTCGAAAAAGTAACGGTTAGTCTTAACGTTAACTATAGAGGCTAAGTATATAGTACTTTATTAGACAAGTAAGTAGGCTGTCTAGTATAGTAGGCTACTATAAGATATTAGCTATTTACGATACTTAAAGGATAACTTTACAGTTCTACTCCTCTATAATAACTAGTTAGTAATTACGCTTATAGAGAACCTAGAGAACTACGCTTAGAGTAAGTATATTAATAACTAATTCTACTATATATAGTAGCTTGTTATATATAATAAGATTATAGTTAATTATTACTCTATATTATATATACTTACCGATACTCTTATAAAGCCTCTACGACTATTAGTATTTAGAATATATATTAAGAGGATACTCTAGAAAGGATAAGGAGAAAGGCTTACGTCTAGGTTTTTATACTAGCTAGGCTTTTTCTAGAAACTATATAAAAACTACTTTTTTCTATATAGTTTTATAGAAGTAGTTATTATTAGATATAACTATAAGAGAGCTGTTAATAGATATAGTAATATCTGTTATATTAAGCTACTTATAAGATATCGATATACTTGTCGAGTATATCGATAGGAAAGAGTTTTTCATAGTAGATAGATATAGTAAATAGTTATTATAAAGTTCTATATATATACTCTCTACTCTTCTAGAGTAAGGCAAGTAATTTAAGTTCTTTTACTCTTACTCTTAGAAGTGTAGCATTCTAACAAGTATAACCTAAGAAGTATTATTAGAAGGCTAGCGGTTCTTTCTTTTATTATTATATTTTCTATAATATCTTATACTAAAATATAAAGTAATAATCGCCTTAACCTTATCTACTAAATTAAACGAAGTAGTAAAGAAATATTCTCTTATTTCTATTATAAAAAGTCTAGTTATCGTTATATTATAATCTAGAATAATAGCTAGATAGTTTATTATACTAAATATACTTACTAGAGAAAATCTTATAATATAAAGAGTTATAATCAAATACCTTTATCTTTAGAATAGACTTCTTTAGATAAGTAGAAGAAGCGTCTAGAAGAGGCGAAGGAGATAGTAGCTATCTAAGCCTAGAAGGCTATAGCTAAGGTAGTCTATCTTAGGAAATAGAAACGTCTATTATTACTTTAGAAGAAGAAGATACTAGTAGCTAGGCTTAATTCGCTTAAAGAATTAGATACTACTAAAGAGTTAGAGAGAAAAGAAAAGAAGAAGGAGAACGTCGCGACCGAGGTCGCTATTCTAGCTATAAGTGTTTACCTAAGTAATTATACATCTACTTATACTAATACTTTTCCTACTAACACTTCTCTAGAATTCGGTCTCGATTTATAAGAAACTAAATAAGTATTAGAGTATATAGACGTAATAGAACTACTAGTATTCTATTATAATATAGAATAATCGATACCTCTCTTATACCTCTATCTAACCTTCTAGTTATATATATCTAGACCTCTTAAATACCTCTTTCTATCTCTATATTCCTAAAAACATTCTTAAAAACATCTCTAGTATCTCTAGCTTCGACCTAGTTATAAGCTACTATTAGGCTACTATTATATACTCTATACTCGCGAATACCTCTCGCTTACCGAGCCTCTAGTTTACTCGACCCTCTTAATCTAAGCCTCTTATAAATACCTTACTCTCTAGGTTCTTATCTCTAAGAACCTACTACTCGTGTACTAGCTTACTACTAAGAAT
>LKTO01000822.1:0-17128 GCA_001399465.1 Hymenoscyphus scutula
CGATTTTCTACTATATAGATATATAGTTCTTCTAGATAAGAAATAAGTTTAAGTTTCTCCTTTAATATACTTATAAATTTATTAAACTAGAGTACTAGAGAGTCTTATAGTCTATATAGTACTTAATTAATAAGTATAACCTTTCTATCCTTTTTAAATCTATCTAGTATATAGTATATAACTAGTATAGCGCTAGAGCTTCTTTTAGTATTAATAAAGGTATTAATAATATTATATTATTTAAGTTTAAGGTTAAAGTAAGCTACTATAGCTATAGTAAGTCTAAAGGATTAGGTAGTAAGTATAGCTATATAGGTAGAGAGGATCGAGTCTTTAGCTTATAGATCTTCTTATATAACTATTCTTAAATAGTATCTTATAAGGTATTCTATCGAATCTAGTTTAAAGGTGAACACCTACTAAAGTAGTATAGAGAACGTTTTTGTGATTTCTTTTTAAAAGAGTTCTATCTAATAAGCTTAACTTATTAGATTTTTAATCTCGATTTTATAATCTCCCTTAAACTATCTTCTAAATAGATATATTTAGAGCTCTCTATAGCTTCTTAGTCTTAGTAGAAGTTTACTTTTATATACTCTTAGTAGAGTATTATCTAGTGTTATTAAATCTTTCTTTTTAGCTACTACTACTATAGTAGTATATATAGCCTATAGAGTACTTCTATCTCTTGTTTCTAGCTTAATAATAGACTAGAAAGCTAGAAATAACTCTATATATTCTAGTATAGTCTATTATAGATATAGACCGATTATTTCTAATAGTAAGGCGTTAATTAATTAATTTCTACTACTATCCTTATTATTAGAGAGGAACTTAGGCTTTCTAGAGCTTGTCCTTATAGAAGTAGCTCCCTTAATTCTTCTATTCCTATTCTTTCTCTTATTATTACTTATATAAGCTACCTTTAGCTATTCTTCGCCTCTCTAGAGCTTAATTAGACTTATATCTTATTCAATTAGAGCTTTAGTTTATATTACTTTACTAAGGTCTATATCTTCTTCTAATAGAAGTAATAGGTGTAGGTTTAAGGATATACCGTTCTAGTAGTTATTAATAGAGTATATATATTATCTAGAGTTTAGAGAATTTATATCTTATATATACTTAATACTTACTAATTTTAGTGTTTTAGTACTTTTCGTTATATCTAGTATGTCGCTAGCTATACTAATAATATTCTAATTATTATATTAATATATTCTATACTTACTTTCTTTTAGGTTAGTATTCTAAGCTTAAATATAGGCCTCCTTAGGCTTAGGCGTTAGGTCTAGAGTTAAAAGTTCTATTAGCGTTTACTACATTCTATCTACCTCTAAGTTTTACTCTAGAGCTTTAATAACGTCTATTTAAGGCTTAAAGAACTTATCTAGGTTTTAGGATTAAGTATTAAGCTCTAGATCTCTATCTTTTAAAGCTTTATTAAGTACTTTATTAAGAGTATTATTACCTTATCTTATCTACTTAAGAATAGCTTTAGTATTCTAATTTTCCTTCTTAATAATTAACTCTATAATATTCCTTAGAATTAGAAGTAGTTAGCTAACTAATCCTTCTTCTAGTTTATTATAGAAGGTAGTTTCGTTAAACGTTATATTTCTAGTAATAATTACTCTCTTAAGTTATAATACCTAGATTCTATAGATGTTATAGCTAATATATTCTACTAGGTATCTAATATATCTATAGAGTGTTATTTTAAATACCTTTATATAGCTTCCTTATTCTCTATCCTTCTTTAGTAGATATACTTAAGCTCTATATATAAATATTCTATTCTAGTTTAGTTATAAATCCTAAGTAACTATAGTAACAATTATAGTATTATACTATTGAAAATATCTATAGAACTATTCGTTAAGTAACTAGTTTAGAGTATATATTTAATATACTTTAGATAGAGTCTAGTTATAAAGGAATATAGCTACTTAGATTAATTTAGACTATAATTTTCTAGATAGGTTTACTCTAGATAGTATCTTAATTAAGTAGATAGTAATTTCTTATTCTACTTATTTAATTCCGTCGTTTAGCTTATATATATAAGTTAGTTCTAGTTTAAGCTTAATTCCTTCTATTTCTATCTAACTTTTATACTCTATTATACTCTTAATCCTAATTAGTTCTATTTTATTATCTAACTTAAATTTATAGATAGTAAGTCTATATTACCTCTTTATCTAGCTCTTAAACTCTTAAAGACATCTTATTAACTTATATCTATTCTTTCCTATAAGCTAGAACCTAAATATCTTTCTACTATACTTATATTTTAGTAGAAGTAGGATTATATACCTATTATAGCTCTTTTTAAACACGAACAGGTCCTAGTAGATCCTCTAGAATAGTCTTTACGACCGGTTCTCTAATAGCCTTCTAGAAATAACTTGTTTAGTATAAGTTACTATATAGTAAGTATAGTTTTTCCTTAGAATACTCTTAATAATTACATTTTAAGTATGTTTTACAAGTACTTCTAGCGCCTTTAGGCTAGTATATTCTAACCTTAGGTGCTATATTTCTAGTAAGTCCTCTCTTAGTTATACTTTATCTCTTAAAGGTCTAAAGTAGTATTAAGCTTTAAGTATTAGAAATACTATAATACTTAGATATAGAATCGTACTAGCTTAAATCGCGCTAGAATAGTACTAAACAGGCTTATATTATAGAAAGACTAGGTTCTATCTATACTCTAAGGTTTTAATAATAATACTCGATTTAGCTATCTCTATCCTTAATATATAGTCTAACTCTATATACTAAACGCCTAAATTAAATAACTGTTTTTTAGCTATAATATTTATATAGAAACCCTCTATAATAGTAACCTTAGTAAGCTAAAGATTTATAGTATTAGAGCTAAGTATACTATTTATTATATTCTAAATCGTTTACTTTCTAAATCTAGAGATAGTAAGACTAGACGTACCTGTCTTAACACTCTCTTAGTTTATTACTTTTATAAAGGTTCCTTTATTAAGTAGTTCTCTATAGTTAACTAAGTTTATTACTCTATAGTTGTCTAGAAGTATTAAGTTACTAAGTAGATAGTATCTATAATTAAGTATAGTTAAGTAAATATCTATACTTACTATAAATTCGTTTTCTATAAGAGATAGGTTAAGAATTACTCTAATATACTCTGTTTTAGAATATAAGAGTTGTTTATTAGTTAAGCTTAAGCTTAGAGCCTCTAGTACTTAGTACTATCTCTGTTTAGTAAGTGCCGCGTAGAGCTTTATCTACTAGGTTCCTTAGAGATTAGCTTTCATCTACTTAATATAGTTCTCTATAAGGTCTCTTTTTAATAGTTTACTAGAGGAGCTAGTAAGAGTAAACTAGAGGTAATAACATTTTATTAGTTTCTAGGTATAGAACTTAATTTCGTAGAGGTAAGAGATACTTATTCTAGTTCTAAGATAAGCTTAAGTTAAATTATCTAAGTACTTAGTTATTATATAGATTCCTTCTTTTAGATACTTTTAAGATTAGTAGACGTTCTAGAGAAGAGCTCGAAACGTATTAAAGAGTGTCTTAGTTAATATATATATTATTCTAGTAACTACATCTTACTTTCTTTTATTAAGCTTGTTTTAGGCCTATATTAATCTTATATAAAGGTACGCATGTAGAAAGTCTTCGCTATATTCTAGTTTATTAACATCTAGGATATTATAGGATAAGTATCCTTAGTATACGAATTTCTATTTCTATATCTATTTAACTAGGTCTACTAACTTTATTAAGGCGCTATCGAGTACTATATAGTATGTTTTCTTAGTAAGCGCTTAAGTAGTAGCTAGGTTAAGCTCTATTTAGTTCTAGAATTCTTAAATCACATCCTACTAGATGTAGGTTCTATTAATGCTAAGGTTTTCGAGCTTCTAGCGAATAGTAAATAAGCGTCTTTCCTTAATAGTTTATTAGATCTATATAACTACTACTTAGTAGCCTCTCTAGAGTTAGGTTCTTTCAGCGGAGTTATTTATAAAGTCTCTACTCTAAGTAGTATACTCTTTCCTTATATCCTTGAAAGTAGACTCTAGGAACCCTTAGAGAGTAGGTAGAGTTAGAATTTATAGTTCTTTCTACTTACTTTCTAGAAGAGTATTATATACTTCTAGAGTATATAATACTATAGTAACCTTAGCCTTAAATCTTCTTTAAATATACTCTTAAATAAGAGTATTAACTAAGACTAGCTTAAGCTTAGTTAATATATTAGATATATTTAGAGCTAACAGGTTAAAGTATTTCTATACTCTCTCCTAAACAGCGTTAATCTATAGTATTAAGAACTAGTCTAGCTAGTTCTTTTAAGCTCTAAGAGAGATTTCACGTATATTATTATTAAAGCTAGAGCTTACTATCCTAGTAGATAGTAAAGAAGGTGTAGATTATACTATAACGGTGTAATAGTTATAATTATAATATACTTATTATATATTAATTTATATAGAGAAGTATAATTATAGTTATAGTACTAGACTAGGCTTATAACTATTAAGCTATAAAGTAATCAGGGATATAGTTACGCTATAGTAGGTAGAGAAGAAGGTATTAAAGTATTTATTTAAGTGTAAAGCTTACTTTCTAAGAAGAGTAAGTAGAAGTCCTTAAGTACTCGAGCGCCTAGACCTCTAGTTAGTATAACGAGCGTAAACTATATATATATATAACTTTTAAGAAAACGTAATACTAGTTTTTAATACTTATAAGAAGTTTATTACTTAAAGCTAGATAGTTTTTAATACTTATTATAGTTAATAAGACTTTCGATATAGACTATAGATAACCTTTTACTTAGCTAATATAAATCCTTATCTCTCTAATCTCTAGTTATCTAATTAGACTATATTAATCTATTTATTATTACTAAAAACTAGTAATATAGATATATTAGATAGTATTTATCTATACTTATTAAACTAAATTAAATAAGTTATAACTAATTAAAGCTAGTTACTAGACTAAATATTATTATATAATTATTCTACTTATAGACTATATTTACTATACTTTTTATATATAAAAATATATATTAGCTAGACTATATAATATATCTTTTATATAATATCTAAAAATTTTAAATAGAGTTTCTATATAAATTAGTAACTTACTAGATATAATATAAATAAGATTAGAATTATAAGTAAAGAAAATATAGTAATTCTAGATATTTAGATTAAGAGTCTAATTAAGTTTTATATATACTATAGCTTAGACAAGTATAGGTTTTTATTAGTTAGAGAAAGAGCTAGACTATAAATAGTTACTTATATTATCTAATATTTACTATACTTCTATTCTTTATAGACTATAGCTATATATAAATTCTAGAGTATAACTAATTAAATTTTTAGCTATCTATAACTATATTAACTATATTAGTATAACTTATAATAAATAGATATATCTAGAAAATAATATATTAATTTATATAGAGTCTAACTAAACTATTAGCTAATAACTAAGAAGGTAAAGCTATTATAATTCTCTATAAATAGAGTATAGTAGACTCTCTAGTTAAAGAAAGATTAATATTACTTTATTAATAATAGCTAGTTAGAATTCTCTAGCTAAGAAGCTATATAATTAAGATAACTATTTAGAGAATAAAAGAGAATATTATAGATAGTATAAAGAGAAATATATATTTCTATATAATAAGATAACTCTACTATTCTATAGTCTATATATATTACCTCTATATCTTAGTATTAAAAGCTAATAATATATAGAAAGAAATAGATTAGTTAGATATATTTTATAAGTTTTTTAATATAGCTAAAGGAAAGATTAGATTAGCTCTAATCTATCTAGACTAGTCTTAGAATATAATTAAAATTCTAGATATAGAAACTAGAACTAGAATATAGATAAGCTTTAACTTAAACTTAGTAGTTATAAAAAGTTATACTAATATATTAAATTAGATAATAGATATTATAGAGTAAGATATATTAGTAACTCTATCTTAGAATTACCTTCTAATATTATATTAATAGTTAATTATAATACTAGAAGATAACTAACCTAGAAGTAAAAGAAATTAATCTTATACTAATCTAGCTATTAATATATATTTTTCTAGAATATTCTTAATAACTAATTAATACTATAATTATAGTATCTCGCTAGGTTTATTCTTTTATATAATAGATTTCGATTCTCTATAGATAGATCTAGAACTTAACTATTAGAATTTAGTATATATATATATACTTAATAGTAGTATTATTAGCTAGATAAAGATATATTATAAAGTCTACTAGTAAGCTATATCTAAGTTTAAATTATATAGTCTTCTAATAATATATAGAGTCTTAAAACCTAGAATTAGTTATATTAAACTTATAGAAATAGATATAACATCTTAATATATTAATAAGACTCTTAAGTAATATTCGCTACTAATATATTAGACTAAACATCTCTTCGAATCTACGAAAAAGTATAGTAGGCCGATAGCGTATAACTTTAATATCTAGATAGATCTAGAAAGCTAGAGTTTTAAGAATATCTATAAAGAAGTAATATAGATACCTTTAAACCCTTAGTATTAAGATTTATAAAAGAGAGAAATCGATAGATAGTTTAATTTATATCTTATAGAAAGTCTAGATACTCTATCTCTTAGTTCTATAACCTATATTAGTAGATAGAATAAAGTTTAAGTTAGAGTATATATAAACTAAGCGAAAAAGAATATTTACTCTAAGAATATTTATACTTATTTTAATATATAAGTCCTCGCTCTAGCTTCTCTTTTATCTCTTCTTTCTTTTAAGATCTATCTCTAATAATAGAATTAGAGATATTATACTTATACTAAAATTAATATAGATATATCGAGAATACTCGTCGCTCTATAAAGTTCTAAAATAGACCGTCTACCTATACTTATATCTAAGAAGCTAATTTTTATTTAAGATTATAAGATATTATATATTATATTAGAGAAAATATTAGAGAACGCGAATATAACGATTAGAGTAAGCTAGAGGAGTATTTTTCTAATCTTTTATAGCTATAGTATCTTTCTTATTTTTAGAGTCTATATTACTAAGTCTATAAAAAGTAAGCCTCTATCTCTAATATTATCTATATTATATCGTTCGATATTTAGACTACCTCTTAAAAGTTAAAAGTTAAAATCTCTAGTTAGATAAAAAATACTAAAACTCTAAAACTCTCTCTCTAATAACGTACCTCTCTATATAACGAATATATACACTTCTCCTCTTCTTTATTTTATACTAGCTATAACTAGTATTAACTCTCTATTTAATTTAACTAGAATTATCTAGAATATATATACTAAACGTGTTTACTATACTAGGTACTCTCTTTTCTCTCTCTTTTATAGACTTCTTCTAATACTTTACTAGGACTATTAAGCTAATTAATACTCTCTTATAAAACTTAATCTAACAATTATATAATAGACCTGTTTAGGCTCTATATAAGTACTTATAGAGAGCTAGGAATACTTATAGCCTTCTAAACGTATAAGACGAATATAAATATAAATAGAGGTAGACTATTAGATAGTAGCGCTTATAGATAGCTAGGAAAACCTATAGCCTTCTAAACGTATATAATAGATAAGAATTTAGATGAAGGCAGACTATTAGACAGCGCTTATAGACAGCTAGAAGAATATTTAGGTCTCTATATACTATTAATAGACTAACTAGTAGATAGAGTAGGACTATTAGACAGCTATAAATATCTATCCGCTCTCTATATAGCCTACGATTCCCTTCGGTTTTCGGTCTATATTTTGATCCGCGGAGGTATATAAACTAGGGCCTATAAATAGAGAGTACGAGTTTTATAACGTAAGAGACTAGACGGTAGAGGCGGTAGTAAGTCGAACGTTTAAGCTCTATTATAAGAAAGGCGATATAATGTTAGACTTTCTATAGCTGCTACTAACTATCTTATAAGTACTATTTAAGGAGAACAATCCGCGAGCCTATAGCTTCCGCTAGAATATTCGGTTATATAACTTAGTATTAGCCTTTACGTCTATTAGCTATATAAAGAATACCTATATAGATCTTACTTATAGACTATACTGTTTCTAGATCTATAGTAAGCTTTTTCACTACTAGAGACTATTAATCTATAGCTTATAGGAGCCGCTAGCGTTTACCTAGCTATTCTTCTATAACCTAGATTATATAGCTATAGTATAGTTATAACACCGCCTGTCTCTAGACTATAGTATTCTTTATAAGCTATATATTATACTTATAAAGTATAATCCCTTTATATAGATCTACTAGACCGCCTATAAGTAACTTTATATCTAGGCTAGGAATTTTCGTCTTCTAATTAACTCGCAAATATAATTAGTTCTATAATTAGAGGTAGACCGTTAACGAGAGAACCTCTCTATCGCTACTAAGGTTACTAGGATCCTTCTAGACGAGTTTATAGACAAGAGCTAGCAGGATGTCTTATTAGCGGTCCGCAAGCCTAGCTATAATAGTCTATAACTTTATCGAGTGTTTATAACACACGCTACGTATATGCCGCTACACTATATACTCCTCTTCCTATATAGTTAGTACGAGTAGTACTATAGGATGTATTTACGCGACCGTTTACAGGTCCGTCAGCGGACGCGATTAGAGTAGCGGCTCTTTTATAGGTTTCGCTTATACGACCGGAACCGCGAACTCTCCGCTCTCTTTTAGAGAGGTCGATTATTCTAGCAATATATTATAGACGTATATATAGCCTGTGAGACTACCGCTCTAGATTAGTTACGGTCTCACTAGAAGAACATCTATATAGACGTATACTAAGAGGTAACGGATACCTTAATCCGCGAAGACGTTTCTATAAACGACCTCGGCTGTCGCTATATCCTCTCTTCCTCTTATTAAGGGAGCGATCGGTTTATATAGTAGCTCTTTTAAGATTCTATAGTAATTATTTGTTATTTTAGAAAGCCTACCTTCTTTATTACGTTTATAGCTAATCTATACTAGATTGAAATCACCTATAAGCTTAAACCTAGCTAGTAACCTACTAACTAGCTAGATCTAATTATATAAGTCTTTTATATAAAGGTATAAGAACTACTTATATATATACGTAATAGTCTTTTTAGACGTTATATAGGTTATATCTATACTATTAAATACTAGAAGCGAGAGTTACTATATCTATACTTACTAGTATTTATCTAGATATTAGAGAGGTTTAATACCTCTAAGCGAGTAGACGAGATAGTCTCTATAGAGCTTCTAGACTACGCTATAGATTCTATAGGTAACTTATAGGCGTTAGTAACTACTTATATAACCTATAGCTCTTATAGTAAGGATAACTCTTATACTCTATATATAGCTTATAAAACTCTAGATACTCTATTAATATATTAAAAGAGGTTTCTAAAAGCCTTTATACTATAAACGATAATTATAGAGAATAGCTACTCTTACTATTATTATTAAGATAATAGCTAGATATTTATAGTCTATAAACCTAGCTTTCTAGACTAGAAGATTATTTATAATAACTATTAGATTATTCTATATTCTCTATACCTGTTAATAAAGTATTACTTATATATTAATATAGAGATATATACGTCTATATAGGTAATTAAGTATATTTATAAGTATATTTATAAGAGCTATAACTAGATAACTCTAGTAGTAATATCTATAGATAATAAGATTACCTATTATCTCTAGACTTATTATATTAGTCTATATAAAGTACTCTAGTAGTTATTTAAATTCTCTTCTTACTAAGAGTAGCCTCTAGTCTAGTACTTAGCGGTCTATCTTTAAGAGTAGTAGCTAGTCTATTTTATAGATAATATTTTAACTATAGAACTAGCTATAAAGACTATAATAGCCTGTTTAACGTTAATAGGCTTTTTTAAATATAACGAAGTATACTCTAATATCTAGTAATATCTATACTTAGAGTTTCTAGCTAAGTTTACTTAGAATATCTAGAATTATTTATAGAAGCCTTAGTAATAAGAGTATAATAATCGAATCGGCTATATATACTACTATAGCTCTATTTTAAGCGAGCGATTCTACTTATAGCTTCTATTAATAGTAGTTTCTAGTCTATAATCGTTTAATAAACTCTACTTCTTTAAGAGCGTCTATTATAAATCGTATTAAGTAGTCTATATTACTCGCGGTCTAGCGGAGAATAATTAGAAGTAGATATAGTACTTTAATAAGGCTGTCTAGTTTACTTCTATAGGTGGTTTATAGACGTTATTTCTAATAGGTCTCTATTAGCGTGTTATTATAGATCTGTTAGTAATCTAGGAAAGCTATAGGTTCTACTTCTATAACGATCTCTTCTATCGATTAACCTATAATAGTAGTTTTCTACTTCTACTTCTAGACTCTTATTACAATTATAGACTATTTCTACTAGCGAACAGTCTTTTAGATTAGTAGTAGATACTAATAGACTATTACCTCTTATCTATTACCTAGAATTAGACTCTATAATATCTTTAGTAGTCTATAAGAAATACTAGTAAAGACCTTACTTTATATACTCTATAGATATAAGTGTAGTTAAATATAGATTAGTAAGTCTATTTTATAGAAGTTTCTTTAGTAATAGAGTTAGATCTATAAATAGTATATTTCTATCTCTAGAGTACTAGTAGAGTAGAAAAGACGTTCTTATATAAGATAATCTATTACTATTACTATAGTTAAAATAAAACAGTTCTCTATATAGCCTCTATAGATATTATAGCTCTTTTACTATCTAATAGACGAATATCTTACTTATAGTTTAAGATTCTAATTAACCTTTATAAGTAGTCTATAAGTAGTATTATAAAGTAGAGTATACTTATAACTCTTCTCTATAATATAGATTTAATAATCTAGAATAAAGTACTAATATAATATAAGTACTACTTTAAGGTAGTTTATCGTCTATTAGTAGATTTATAGTCTACTATAGATAATATCTTATTTAGAGGAGTATCTATAATCCTTAGAGGCGACTTTACTTAGATCTTACTAGTAGTTCTAAATAGTTTATAGGCTAATATTATTACTACCTATTTATAGAAGTTGTTTATATAGCTAAGATTAGAACAGCTTAGCTTATAGATTAATATATAGGTATAGAAAGGTATATATAGTTTAGAATTCGTCTATTAGATTAGTAAATTACTATATAACTCTACTTTCGAGTATATAATTATAGTTCTTAAGTTTATAAAGTAGCTATAGTCTATAAAGAACCTAATTAACTATATTAACTCTTCTAGTCTATTACTATAGACTATAGTAGATCTATTAATATATATAGAATAATACCTCTTATCTACCTTAAATATAACTATAATAGAGCTAAATTATATAATTCTTAGATAGATACTAGTTTAGCTATAGATATATTATTTAGTTAACGCTCTAGATATAGACGAAACCTTAATTAATTATTTATATAACTTTTCGATAGAGTAGTTATAGAGTATAGACCTGTCTTTACTACCTCTCTTATAGCTAATATTAAAATTAGAAACATCTATTCTACTCTTATATAACCTCTATCCTTAGAAAGGTCTCTATAATAGGTTATAGATAGTTATAATAAGCTTATAGATATACTATATTAAGGTACGCTTACTAGAAGGGGATTTTAACAGCTAGTTATAGGTTATTCTATAGATTAAGCTATTAGTAACGAATAATAGTCTTAGGATCTCTCTTACTTATAAGTAGTTTCCTATCTATCTATACTTTATAATAACTATTAATAAGTCTTAGAGTTAATCTTTTTATATAGTAGAGCTAGATTTATAGACGCTAGTATTTACTTATAGTTAGTTATATATTAAGGTGTTCTATACGTTATCTATAGAAGGATTAAGTATTCTATTACTAAGAGATAATCTATCTAGAATACTAAATATAGTCTTTTCTAAGGTTCTAACTACTCTTAGATAAGTAGATAAGTAGTTAATAAATATAATTATTAATATAATACTTATCTAGAAATTATATATAAGATAACTAAAAGTAGACTAATTGTATTTCATTTTAATTATATACTTAAAGTAAGTGACCCTTAATAGAATTCATAGCTTACTACTAGCTTCTCTTTCTCTGTCTTCCTTCTTCTTCTTCTTCTCCTTCTCCTTCTTCTCTAACCGAGATATAGAGTAATCTATTCTCTCTTCCTCCTCTAGTACCTACGCCTCCTCTTTATATAGAGCCGCTAGCTCTCTATAGAGCTTAGCGAAATAGCGGGCGCGTTAGAATAGAGTATAGTAGCGGCGAGGGAGGCGAATATAGCTCGTAGTAGTAAGGAAGAGAGAGCGAGAGTAAGAGGCTATAACCTGTTAGTTATAGTCTATACGAATCCGTAAGAGATAAAACAAGAAAAAGTTACTAGAAGAGGTGCTAGAAGTGACCTAGTTAACTATATAACGCGCGGTAGCGGACCGGCGAAGAGCGCGGCTAGTAGTAGAGGTAGTAGAGGTAGTAGAGATAGCGAGAGCGGCAGGGCCTATAAAGTACTCGTAAGGTTAGTTATCTTATTCTTATAGAGAATAGTATATTAGTACTTACGAAGAGAGTAGCGAGCACCTTTACTACTATAATAGTAGTTAGTATAACTTCTACTAAAAAAACTAGATACTACTATATATAATATTTATATACTAAATTCGCTAATATAATATATATACTTATAGATATAAACTTAACTAGTAAACTAGCTAAGTATAACGATTCTTAAACTAACTAACTAAGATAACTAAGTATCGCTAGAGTTTATTCTTATAAAGAGGTATAATCGTAGACTAGATATTTACTTAAAGGTAAACTTATTACTTAACTATAAGGCTATTAAAATAGTAATAATAATATAATATTAAGTTAAGTATAAAGCTTCTATCTAATAGTAGATATACTAGTCTTATATAGAACCTTCGTTCTTATATACTAATAGTTAGATCTTCTAGATCCTTAGATCCTAAGCTCTAATATAAGCTCCTATAAGCTCTAATAGTTATATAACTCGATAAGCGAGTCACGTGCTTACTAGTCTAAAGAAATCCTTAGATCGCTTAGCTAACCTAACCGATCTCTCGATACTATAAGAGTATATAATAGTGCTTAACCTGTTAGAGCGCCGCCTAGTCTTTACTAGTCACGTATATACGTGATTCGTAATACTAAGCTTAGCCTCTAAGTTAGTAGAGCGAGTAGGATTAGTAGTATAGCTAGGTCGTAAAATAGATAAACGGCGAGGTGTAAGGAGAGCGAGCGTAACTATTATATAAGTAGAACGAGTAGATAGAGTAGATAGAGTAGATAAGATAGATAAGCTACTAGTAAAATTTACTATAATAGTAGCGGCGATAGTAGTAGTAGCGGCGGCGGCGGCGAATAGTATAGATATTCTATAGATCGTAAGTATAAATTTAAGCTAGTAGAATATCTATAAAAGGCCTATTATAACTATAGAAGATAACTTACTTAATTTTATAATTATAATATAGCGAAAGAAGAGAAAAAGAGAGAGAGATTATTAGATTATCTATAGATTCGCTTACTTTAAAGGTTAGAACGTAAATAGCTAACTTTATTTTTTTTTTAATATTTATATCTAAGGCTAAACTATTTATATAATAAGATAAGTACTATATTAGCGAGTATATATACTTACTTAGGTTAATAATAGAAGTTATAAAGAAGGAATAAATAAGAAAAACTTATATTATTCTAAATAGATATTATCTTAATAAGTTTATATTATAGAAAATACTTAATAAGACTAATACTTATAACCTTAATTCGAGGTTACTATAAAATCTAAAATAGTCTCTATAGCTTATATAGAGTCGACTATAAAGATTTTAGTATAGTATATAGTAACCTTATAATAAGATACTATACTAATATTTTAAGGTTAACTCTTAATAATTAAGCGAGTCTATCTTTATATATATAGACTACTATATTCGATATCTTATTATAAGAATTATAGTTACCTTCCTCTACTTAGAGCGATTAGTACGATAGGTAAAACTCGCTAAGACGTTCTATCTTAGTATTATTAATATATTCTTACTTCTAATAAATAAAAGAGGTTATCTACTAACGTCTATCTCTATATAGCGAGACGCTCTCTATTATAAGACGAATCTATAGTTTTAGAACTATAAATCTTTTCTTAGTAAGTCTATAACGATGTTATTCTTATACTACTTTCTTTAACTATTTATCTCTTAAGAGACTACTTAGTAATAAAAAAAAGAGTATAGTTAATTATACTATCGATCGTTTTACTTACGCTATCGATCGCTACTTCTACTATCTCTCTCTATTTAATCGTAATATTTAAAGTCTTTTTAAAACTCGAAGTAGTTAAGGAAAGGTTCTATTAGGAAATATATAGCTCTAAAATTTAAAGACACTTAGAGAGAGAAAGAATATAGTTCGAGAGTTACGCCGGTATAATAAGAGAGTCTATATATTAGGTTCTAATATACTCACGCTATAGCGTAGGTTTAGAGCTAACTAAGTATAGGTTTTCACGTCTCTATACTACTACTAAAATATATACGCGTCGCATTTACATCTACCTATACTATAATCTTACCTATAAGTAATATATATTTAATAAAATTATATATAATAAATCCTATAATATATATTATTCTAAGTCTTATATATACTTCTTCTTAATTCTAGCCTATATATCTCTACTCTTATTCTTAGTATTTCTATTTCTTATTAGCTCTAATTTAAGCTTATTATACTTATCTTACTCTTACCTTTTACTATTATCTAGCTATATAATAATCTTCTTATTTATCTAATTAGCTTTATTTATAATAATAGCCTCTATAAGATTATATTACTCTCTAGATATATAAAATACCTACTCTTTTAATATCTTTAGTTATAGTATTTTCTATTTCTAAGCCTTTTAGTATTCTACTAGTTATATAGTAGAATACTACGCTAGCTAGGCTGTTTTTTCGGCTAGGTATACTTAAATTATAACCTCTAGTCTATTAGATAAAAGTTATTTAGATACTAGAGATACTATAGTTACTATAGTTACTATAGATACTATAGATACTATAGACGCTATATCTAAATCGAGAAGAATCTAGCTTTAAGTAGTAATTAATACTTATAGTTTTAATAGATAGCTATAACTACTTATTATATAACCTTATTTATAGTATATAGAGTATATAGATAGTTACTTTACTTTTTCCTTCTCTTTTAAGAGAATATAGTCTATACTAGCGACCTATACGTTTACTCTATACTGTCTACTAGCCTATAATAAGTTAAGAAGTAGCTATATAGTACTTTTATAGTTCTAGTACTAGTACTTATAAAAGTCTAATAGAGTAAGCCTACTAGTATTCTTCTTAAAAATATTTATATATATATATATATATAAGATAGTTCTATTAACCTTATAAAGGTTTCTATCTATAGTTATAAAGGTAAAGAAATAAGCTCTATATACTATTATATAAGCCGAATTATATACTATATAATAACTCTAAAATAGCTCTAGTATAGCTTCTTATCTATACTAAGAGGTACCTAGTCTTATTATATACTTATATAAGTTAATATAGCTATAATTTAGTTAATTATTATCACGTTTTCTTAAAAGTCACGTATATATATAGTTTACGCTCGTTGTACTAACTAGGGGTTTAGGCGCTCGAGTACTTAAGAACTCCTACTTACTCTTCTTAGAAAGTAAGCTTTACACTTAAATAAATACTTTAATACCTTCTTCTCTACCTACTACAGCGTGACTATGTCCCTGATCGCTTTATAGCTTGATAGTTATAAGCCTAGTCTAGTACTATAACTATAATTATACTTCTCTACATAAATCAATATATAACAAGTATATTATAATCATAACTATTACGCTGTTATAGTATAATCTACACCTTCTTTACTATCTACTAGAATAGTAAGCTCTAGCTTCGATAACAATATATACGAAATCTCTCTTAGAGCTTAAAAGAACTAGCTAGACTAGTTCTTAATACTATAGATTAACGCTGTTTAGAAGAGAGTATAGAAATACTTTAACCTGTTAGCTCTAAATGTATCTAATATATCAACTAAGCTTAAGCTAGTCTTAGTTAATACTCTTATTTAAGAGTATACTTAAAGAAGATTTAAGGCTAAGGTTACTATAGTATTATACGCTCTAGAAGTATATAATACTCTCCTAGAAAGTAAGTAGAAAGAACTATAAATTCTAACTCTACCTACTCTCTAAGGGTTCCTAGAGTCTACTTTCGAGGATATAAGAAAAGAGTATACTACTTAGAGTAGAGACTTTATAAACAACTTCGCTAAAAGAACCTAACTCTAGAGAGGCTACTAAGTAGTAGTTATATAGATCTAATAAACTATTAAGGAAAGGCGCTTATTTACTATTTACTAGAAGCTCGAAAACCTTAGTATTAATAGAACCTATATCTAGTAGAATATAATTCGAGAATTCTAGAACTAAATAGAGCTTAACCTAGCTACTACTTAAGCACTTACTAAGAAAACATACTATGTAGTACTCGATAGCGCCTTAATAAAGTTAGTAGACCTAGTTAAATAGGTATAGGAATAGGAATTCGTATACTAAGGATACTTATTCTATAATATCCTAGACGTTAATAAACTAGAATATAGCGAAGACTTCCTATATACGTACCTTTATATAAGATTAATATAGGTCTAAAACAAGCTTAATAAAAGGAAGTAAGATGTAGTTACTAGAATAATATATATATTAACTAAGATACTCTTTAATATATTTTAAGCTCTTCTCTAGAATATCTACTAATCTTAAAAGTACTCGAAAGAAGGAATCTATATAATAACTAAGTACTTAGACAATTCAACTTAAGCTTATCTTAGAACTAGAACAAGTATTCCTTACCCCTATAAAATTAAGTTCTATATCTAGGAACTAACAAAATGTCGTCACCTCTAGTTTACTCTTACTAGCTCCTCTAGTAAACTATTAAAAAGAGACCTTATAGAGGACTATATTAAGTAGATAAAAGCTAATCTCTAAGGAACCTAGT